>CM062820.1:1096656062-1096823782 GCA_031772625.1 Pinus tabuliformis
TGAGTATCCTTTCCTCTCCTGCTTGTCAAGCACTCGGTTCTCTGCCAATTGTGCTTGTTACCCAGAATTTGTTGGCCTTTAACAGAGGAACCAGTCAACCATTAGGGATCCTTCCTCAGTTGCCTATTACCTTGGGAGGAAAAATCATTTATCTGAATGTGATGGTAGTCCCAAGCCCTTTAGATTACAATTTACTTCTTGGGCGTGACTATTTTTATGACATGTAAGATGTTGTCTCAACACTCTTTCAAATGATGTGTTTCTCATATGAAGGCAAAATTTTCACCATTAACCAACTTTCTTTTCCCGTTCCAAATATGGCTTCCAGTCAACCATATTCCATAAATGGCCCTTTTGTACCAATGGTATCATCCCCGCCATGGGTTAATTATCTGGCAACCTGTTCCATGCCTACATCAACTGATGATCAATTCCGTGATGTTGTACATTATGTACTGAGGGAATTGGAACCAGATCTCGGTTTCCTTCATATGGATCCCTTCCAGAGCATTGTTCTCCCATCAGATGAGAACCCCTTGGATGTCATGACCTCGTATGGGTTGTGATCAAAGGAAATGATGATAGTTCCTTGTCTTGTGTCAACCTCGTTAAAAAATGAAACAAAGGAAATGAGGATAGTTCCTTGTCTTGTGTCAACCTCATTAAAAAATGAAACCAAGGATATGAGGATAGTTCTTTTACTGTGTCAACCTTGTTAAAAAATGAAACAGGTCCATGAGGATAGTTCCTTGTCTTGTGTCAAGCTCGTTAAAAAACGAAACAAGGGTCTATGAGGATAGTTCTTTTACTGTGTCAACCTCATTAAAAAATGAAAGATCTCCCATGAGGACAGTTCCCTGTCTTGTTTCAACCTCATTAAAAAATGAAACCAAGGGTATGAGGATAGTTCCTGGTCTTGTGTCAACCTCGTTAAAAAGTGAAACGAGTATGAGCATAGTTCCTTGTCTTGTGTCAAGCTCGTTAAAAAATGAAACAAAGAGTCTGAGCAGAGTTCCTTGTCTTGTGTTAAGCTCATTAAAAAATTAAACAACGTCCCCTGGAGCAAAGTTCCATGTCGAGTCTTTGAGTAGATCTCATAAAATCCCAGCCGAGTCTTTCACTTGATCTCGTAAACGAACCTTCATTCCATCAACCTAATAGCCACAAGTAGTCTATTTAGGTGATGTAATGAAGCTTGGGGGGCATGCACCTAGTGGTAAAGTTAGATATCCATGTATGTTATGTGAAGGGAATCACCCCATTCACCTTTGCCCCTATCTGGACGAAGCCAGGAAGGTGTTGGATAACCGTCCTACTTCATCGAAGTGACTTCCATCCGGTTATAGGAGACTTTCCCTTTCATCATGCTGGGGGCATGTAAACCAATCCCAAGCATAGTTCTTCATTTCTAGCTTGTGTAAAAATGAAATTGAATTCAAGCATAGTTCTTTGTTTCAAGCTTGTGTAAAAATGAAACTGAATTCAAGCATAGTTCTTCATTTCAAGCTTGTATAAAAATGAAACTGAATCCAAGCAGAGTTTTTTGTTTCAATCTTGTGTAAACATGGAACTGAATCCAAGCATAGTTCCCTATGGTTCAAGCTTGTGTAAACATGAACCCATTTCCATTTTTAACCCTCGTGATTGACATTCTATCAGCCTCTTTCGTTAGATGAGCATTGGTTATTTTCATCCCATTGCCACCATCCCTTTGGCTGATCATACGGTTTCACTTGGTTGTTTTACTTTCTTTGAGGAACAGTTGCAATGGGTGGTCTTATTAGCTAGCCTCTTCACATAAATCAACATGTTTTGAGAAGTTCCAACATCACCGGAACTAGTTGCTATTCTAGATACCACTCATTCCTCAAAGTGGAGTCATCTTTAAGCTCTTTTCAGACTCTCTAAATATGAAAAGATTGCCGAGCTCTTGTCCTTTTCAGCTCATTAATGGATTGGAAATGACATCTACTCAGTATAAGTTTAACCCTTTTTCGAGCTGCGATAGATTATTTACGAAAAAGCAATACGTTGATCGAACATGGTCAATAAGTTCTCTCTTGTATTGTTTTACATTTTTTCAGACTTGAGAGAAAAATTTATGAAAAATAACTTGTGGAGTTTTCTTTTTATCCCTTTTCAAACTCTCTAAACATGAAAAGGACCAAGTTATCTTTGTTGTTAAACTCATTAAAACATCAAATAGCGACAAACTTGTCCATCTAGACAAGACCGAGTTTCACCTTCACTAGACTCGTTAAAGCATCAAATAGTGATGAATTCACCCGAAAGGTGGAATTATACGACAAGCATATGTTATCATCCTCAAGCTTAATAAAAATAAAGAGGTACTAGTCAGCAATGACTGGGGAAAAGGGGAAAAAGGGGAAAACCACTTTATGGTAGCAGGTCACTCTTGAACATGACACTTTCACTCCATCACTGTGACTTTTTAGGTTGGGTTATTAGCTTGATCGTTATCACACTGTTGGTCTATCATACCATCCATCACTTTTTTTTTCAGTCAATGCTACCAATTCATTTCATTGTTGCCGACATGTTAAAGAGAAGTGATTCAGTCAAAATTCATCCTTTGCAATACCATAAACCTTCATTTTCATGACCGCCATTCCTAAACCTTGTGTCGTTAGTAAAATTCCATCTATAAAATCACTATACTTGTTTCATGTCATTAATGTGGGATACATCAAGGCCTTCCTACAATGAGTCGCTTCTTGTCAACATTAGCTCATTATCCAAGAAGTTGGCTTAGAAACACCCGTCTAGTACCTTGAGGCTTGCATGCATCAATGGCAGGTTTCTTACTTCTGGCGATAAGTTAACATCAATGGCCTTCGACCGAAAGACTTTGTATGGTGTTCGACATCAAATCATCCGTTCACACCATGCAAAGTGTACTGTAGTACCTTGAGGATCATTATCATTATCGCTGATTTCTCTTGCATCTGTCAACGACATATATCATTGGCTGGTAATCAGATGGTGTCTTCCCATGTTTGAATTTAGGACATATATTCACATAGTTAGACTCGTACTTGAGTGAATGATTGAATGAGATAGAAGACCTTGGATCTAGTTTCATCCATCTAGGCTGCAATTTCAGGAGTACTAAATCATATGTATAATGGCTTTACATTAATAGTCATTCCGATCATGGGTCTATATCTGTAGATGACCATTTATGTACATGTAATGAAAGTTTATAAGCTGAGCATGGGTATGACTTCCCTTAGCAATTCATGTAAAATCAAATATCATGATATATGTATTGTAATTGATGTAGGTCACCTTCCACTTCGATACCTCCTCATCACATCGTAAAGCATTTCATTCAACATTGGCATTTTTATGACTTCATGCTTTAGGGGGCAGCAGTTACAAATCCATTTGGGCACATCAATCCCATAATCCAAGTTAGTGTTTTAGGGCTCATCAATCCCTAATTTCAGTTGCTACATGCCATAAACAAGTCACCCCTTTGAATTCCTCCTTCCTAGACAGTTTCATGACTTGAAGGCATCCAGAGATAACCTCTAGAGGGACCAGCGTAGGTAGGCCCATGTAAGGGTGTGCTATAGAGCAGTTGAGTCCATTGCCAGGGTGCTCTACAGAGAAATTAGGCTTCCTTTCACCTACGTTGGGCAAGATTGAGTGAAATTCACATAGATTTTGGAGAATATTCTTATCTTTTGGAGTCATCTAGAAGGTTCCCTCACTTATCAACTCCTATGAGCTCAAAAATGGATGAGGAATGAGTTAAGATACATCCTATCCTATCATCCCTTCCTCCATGGAACTAATTCTAAGCATGGAAGGCCATTCAATGCCACCATTTATGACAAAACCTCCTTCATCTGCCTATAAGTTGACCACTCATCTAAGTGATCAGGGGCTGAATTATGTTGAATTGTAAGGAGATAATGTTTCTATGATATTTGGCTTTGAAGCAAGTATTGTAATGCTACAAGTTTGTCATGATTTTGTTGTGATGTGGATGGGATCCAAGTTGGAGGAATGGCTTTGAATTAGACACCTATGGTTGTAATTTCTTCTTCTATTCAATAAATTGTTTGAGCCTTTCTCCCATATGTTTGTATTTTTCATAATGCTTATATTTCTGAATTGTATCTGATTCCTTTCACTTATATTCAATAGATCATGTGCTTTGATTGATTCTTTGTTTTATTTTGTGTTTACAGGTACTTCTCAAGTGTATTAAGTATGGCAAGGAGGGAAAGGATCGATACAAGGGACAAGAGAGGAAAGCAAAACTACAGGTAGGTCTTCTCATCTTCTCATCTTATCTATTGCTTATAGGAGAAGACTAAAACACTTTAAATTTTTGTTCTAGATATAACTACCTATCTAGGGAATTAGTATTTATCCGTAGATACAAAATTCTCCAAAACACCTCCCAAATATGAAGAATCTGGATTATGTTATCCACTTGCCATTGATAAAGCCCTTATCTTTAAAATATAGATTGAAGATGATACACTTAATGGTTTCATTAACCAGCCCTCCACTGTAGGATATCCATCATGTAAGATGTTGAAATTCATGCATGATAATGAAGCCCAAGGTGATCCACTGGAGGAGTTAAATAATGACCACATACCTACAACTGCAGTCCATAATAGTATTCCTATTGAGATTGAACCAGGAAAAGTGAAAAATATTAATGCTAGCCTTAATGAACTCCAGTGTGAGAAATTGATCCAAGTGATTCAAAAATATAAACAAGCCTTTCCCTGGGACTATGAAAACATGAAAGGAATTGATCCATTTTTGTGTATGCAACACATTTACTTTGAAATAGAGTCCCCATAAATTTTTCAGCCGTAACAAAGATTGAATCCACATCTTAGAGAGATAGTGAAGCAGTAACTCCAGAAATTACTCGATGTCAACTTTATATACCCTATATCTGACAGCCAGTGGGTTTCACCATTGGTGGTAGTCCCTAAAAAGAATGGAAAATGGAGGATTTGCATAGATTACAAAGAACTAAACAAGGCCACACAAAAATATCATTTTCCTCTCCCATTTTCAGACCAATTACTTTATACACTCGTTGGGAAAAATGTTTTTCTTTCCTAGATGGGTTTAGTGCATACAATCAAATTCAGATTGTGCCTGACTATACAGACAAAACTATGTTTACTTGTCCATGGGGAGCATTTGTATAGAGAGTTTTTACCATTTGGGCTATGAAATGAACCAACCATGTTTCAGAGGGAAATTCTGAGTATATTTTCTGATTTAATCAATGATTAACTTGAGCTTTATATGGATGATTTTACTCCTTATGGAAATGAATTTGATGAATCCTTGGACAATTTGTAAAAGGTTCTTGTATGATGTATAGCAACGAGACTATTCCTTAGCAATGAGAAATTACATATGCTAATGACAAATGGTGTATTCTCAGGAGAATTTATCTCTGTTATAGGTATTCAAGTAGATCTGACTCAAATCGATGTAATCCTTACACTCCTAGTTCCTCGTACACCAGCAAGGGTACGTAGCTTCCTTGGTTATGTTGGGTACAATCATAATTCCATAGAACTTATATAACAAACCCAGGTTAAAAATTCATGTAATAAAAGTTAATAAAGGAAAATTAAGACCACGATTGAGGGACACTTATTCCAAGTTGAATTCTGGGCAAAATGTTCTAGTGGGCATCACTTAATGTGTTTATGGCTAAGGGAAATTGAATAAGGCAATGGCAAAGGCTTTGAAAAGGAAAAGAGGAATTAGTTGGCATTTATTTTATGGAAAAAAAGGAAATTAAGAGAAAAGGGAGGTGAAAGGTCACAGGTTGCATGTGAGGAGGAAAATGAAGGAAAATAATGGAAATTGAAGAAATTAGAGGCCTGAATAATAAAAAGACATTAGAGCATCAATTGGGAGCCTTTTGTCAGTTTAGTTTTGGAGTTAGTCTCAAAGAGGAGAAGAGCTCCAAGAGGAGAAGGAAAGAAAGAGAGTAAAGGAAGGAGAAAGAAAGCAAAGGAGAGCAATGATCAAGCAAGGAAAAGTTGGATGAAGCAGCTTCAATAGGAATACTTGTAGGTAATAGGTTTCATGTATGATTTCCTAGATGGTTTTGACATGCATGGTATGTGCATGTTAGTATTTGGTTCTTTTGTTATCATTGACATAGATTTTGTTGGGTTTCGAAAGTGGATTTTAGCTTAGCCTTGCCATCTCTAGATAACCATGGTGTGATGGGATTATTTATTGGCTTGAGCTTTGGGTTGTCATATGGTTTGGAAATGTGGGTTGAGGTAGTCTTAGGAAAATTCCCAAAGGCCTAGGCATCCCTTGACTGGTAATGATGGGATACATGCACTATAATAAAAAAGGACATTGGTGAGGGTCGAAAAATATCACCATAAGCTCATTAGTGATGGTCAAAAGAGTCTTCATCATGAAAAACTGAACATCACCAAAGGTGTCATCGCCAAAAGTATAGGTTTTATGGTGACATTCAAGGTTCGTCACTAATAATTATTTATAATGATGAATAGTGACCATCACCATTTTCATATGAGAAATGGTGACAAACCTTAGCCTCTGTCACCAAAAAACTAAGCATCACTAAAGGTGGCGTCACCAAAAGTACAAGTGTTGTGGTGATATTCAAGGTTCGTCACAAATAATGATTATAATGGCGGATAGTGACCATCACCATTTCATATGAAAAATAGTGATTTTTTGTGATATACCTTTCATGGTCATCACTATTGACACATATATATGGCGAAATTCTTTGACCGTCACCATTTCATATTTTGGTGAGGGTCGAAAAATGTCACCATAAGCTCATTGGTGATAGTCAAAAGAGTATTTGTCACCAAAAACTAATCATCATCATTCCATATGAATATTAGGGCATAATGGAATCGAACCACCAACCTCCTGCTTGTAAAGAAGATTCTCTTCCATTGAGCTAGCACCATTTAAAAAATTATACCTTGCAACTTTAAAAATTGTAAATTCTAGAAAATTCAATAAATTATAAAACTTTGCGAAGTCTTGGAAAAACCTTTACTAAAGAAAAATAGCATCAAAGTTGCAAGTGCCTACCTAATGGTTATGGAAGTTATAAAAAGTGGGTGGAGGGAAAAATAGTTACGTATAAGATAGTCAATATGTCGAGTTGAATACTCAATTAAAAGAAAAAAATTGAAAACATTTATAGCCTTTAAATGACCTATAATTATCAAACCTAAAATATGGAATTATACCAAAGATTGTTTTTTCACCTTGTGAATCATGTAAATCTGTTGTGACAACATAAAAATTTGCCTCTAAAAGACTGATTTGCATGCCAAAAAGGATAAAACAGTGAATATATATGATTCAATTATTAATAATGAGCTAAATGAATGTGATCAACAATGGGGTCTAGAAAACTAATTTGGAGTGCTTCTCATTATTGATTACATAGAATTTGTGAATTTAGATTATTTTCAATTAGATGAAAATTTGAAAGACAATAGTTGCACTGAGAGAAGTAGGAAAGTACATTCTACAATAAGGGGGCTAGGGTACTCCATTCACACTTAGGCTAAATTTAAAAATATATTGAATGTATAAAATAAATTGGGTTCATTGGATATAGAATCACAAGAGTCATGTAAGTCCAATGGGTGGGATGGGGTGATCCATCAACAATTATATCCATAGGGATGTGTTGGGTCCATTGAATATAGATCCAAGCACAAACCCATCAAGTCCTCGTGGGTGTAGGGGTGATCCTTCAACATATGATCCATCAGATTCCATCCATTCTTAGTGTAAAGATATATTGAACCTAAATGATACATTAGTGGATTAGATATTGCTATCATGCACAAACCCATGTAATACCAGTGGGTAGGTGTGATTCATCAAACAAAAATATCCAGAAAATATATTGGGTGCCAAAATCCATCTAGCCATAGTTGGGATGGGAGTTATTATTTATATATATTTACATAATGCATTGGATGTATTGAATATAGATCCAACAGAGTCTTATGTTGTTTAACATTTTTTTTCAATCTAAGTTGAGACTAGGTTAGGGGTAGCCCTAATATTGGATGGAAGAATGATTTGTACAACTACAGGATATTTTCATGATGATTTTGTGAGACTTAGTCAAGCCTAGACACCCCTTGGGACAATTTTTATCCCCCACAATTGGCTACCACCCTCAACCCCTCCCCATGAAATTTGAACCCGAGAACTGATGGGACTAAACCCCACACAAACCCACTGGTCTACACCTCATAAGTATCTGGTTCAACATATATATCTACATGATGTATTGAAGGCATTGAATATAGATCCAACAGAGACCCATCTAGTCCTGTAGGGTGGGATTACTACTTCAACCTATATATATTATAGACAATGCATTGGGTGCATTGAATATAAATCTAGCAAATACCTATCTAGTCTCAATAGGGAGGGAGATGAACCACCCATATACGTTGGAAGAGGAAAGTATTTAATATTAATATGAAACAAAATATGAACATAGGGATATACCAATGGTGTCAGATAGTATTAGGTGCATTGAATATAAATCACACCACAAACCTATCTACACACATTGGAAAGAGAAGGAGAGGGAGATTGTTAATATGAAACAAAATCCCAAAATACAGATATGCTACTGCATTGAATCTAGATTACAACAGAGACCTATCTATGTATTCCCTATGGGAGTGGGTGTGACACATTGGATGCATTGATAGATCCCAGATCCCATCCCAATACATGTCCATCTAAATAGGCATCTGTTGTGTACATCTAAAATTGTGAACTTCCAAGGTGTACATATCGCAACTTCAAAGTTCACGCAAATGGCTAGTTGAAGCCTAATAGGTCAAATATTGGAGCTCAAACCAAACTCGACATAGGATATGCCACTGTTGTAAGTATTGGGTGCTTTGAATTTATAGATCAACACAGACACATCTATCTAGTCCATATGGGGTTGGAGGCAATCTATCAACATATATATCTAATCGACACATTTGGTGCATTGAGTATAGATCCCATCCCAACACAGAAACATCTAAATGGATATCTGATGTGCACCTAAAATTATGAAGTTCCACTATATATATTTCAACTTCACATGTTGGTGCCTGAAATTATGAAGTTCCACTGTATATATTTCAACTTCACATGTTGGTGCCTAAAATTATGAAGTTCCACTATATATATTTCAACTTTACATGTTTGTGCATATGGCTAGCTGATAACTAAAATATTGGAGCTCAAAGAGATGCATTTCAGACCTTGGTTTAGAGGGGTTTGTGCTGCTAGAAAATAACTATTTGTGGGAACTAACCCTTTTAAATTTGTCGAGTTTACTTGCAGTTGTTGCACCACTGCCATCTTCAAAGATTATATTCCATCTTGCACACCAATACCCCAAAATGTCTGCATGACTTCTTACTACAAGTATCTTTGGAGCATTCTTGTCAAGAGGAAATAATGGTTTTCCAGGCATTTTCCCATTCTTCCAGAGAATGAGAGACTTGTGTACAACTTCTCTAGCTAGCTCTCTATGTGCCTGAATTGTAAAGAAAGACAATGAAATTTATGAATCAAATGGATCATGAAAGAATCAAAACTTCTTGTACTTTTTACAGGAAGGAAGTCATGTGATTATAACATTAGAGAGTGGAAAAATAGAAAAGATGGAAAGAAGAAAAATGTTATGCTTACAAGATTGCCAACCATGCCCAACAAGGAGCGGTCTATTTTGGGGTGCTCAAACAAACCAGTAACGAATTTGACTTTTTGAATCCTCCTAAATGCATCGTCTATTTGGCTCATGGAGATCACACTTGAGTTCACTAGAGCTTTGAGCTCATCAATGTAAGTTTGGAAATTAAAAGGGACCATCACCTGCAATGTTAAAACAACATATTTATTTAGAAATACTAAATAACATAGAAGATTAGAGCCTAATGAGTTGAAAAAAAATAACGATGGAAAAAAAGAGTAAAAAGGGGAGAATTTCAAGACCTATTAAAGAAGAGAATATAAAATAGAATTATCTACCATGTCAATTCCTGCATTGACTGAAGTAGAAATGTTGTAGTTGTAGTTTTCCTTTGGTGGTGAGGTAATCTTGTCTATTGCTTCCCAATCTGAAATGATGAATTTCTGTACGAAATAATCAATAGAATGATCAATGCCAATTCATGCTTCACAACTTGCTTAAGTGTAGCTTGACAAGGTAGACTAGAGTGATTGTCATGTCTTAGTCATAAGAAATAAATTTCCATCTCTAATTGTGAATCACATTTCACCTCAGGAGAGATATTGGGCAAAATATCAAGTCCTTCCTTCCATTCACATTTATACAATCTCCCTAATAGTAACTAGACACATAACCTTCCTTTCATTCACATTTATACAATATTGCTAATAGTAACCAGACACATAGCCTAAGTAAGCTAATTTTGTAGTAAAAGGACCCTCTTTCCAATCACAAATCCAATGATAATCCAATAAAAATTTTCAGACATTATTAAAATTCTACAATGGTCTAAGGTCAATACATGGTAGAATGATGCATGCAGGGGTAAAATCAATGTAGGCCTAAAAAAATTGTTCTCTAACTTCCTGTGTCACCAGAATCCAGCAGTTCCTACAAGATTAAACGATGACATAACCTAGCTTACTAGGTTGGGGGCCACTATGCATGACAACCTGCAACCCAATGCAGGCATGATTCCACAACAGTTTAATTTATGTTTCTGGCTCTTTGGACTCTTCTAATTGTGTGGGAAAGATGGCATGTTTTATATGTGTTTAATGAAAATTAAATGTATTGGCTAGGCTATACAGGAGCCATAGAAGAAGCTCAATGATAAGATTATGCAAAGTGTCTTCTTCACCCTATGGGAAACCTTCTTTATTTGGAATGTCTGCATATGTCAAGTAGGGTGTTGAACAATGGAGAAAATAGCCAACCCAACCAAAAAAATAAACAAAACAAATTGTTGGTAGAAAGAATCTAATGGAAAAGCAATTTACCTGCATCAGTGTGTTTAGGACATATTTACATGACCTTGAAGATGCACTAGACAAGACCAAGTTGAATGTTTTGTCTACCTGAATATATAGTACAATAATGAATCAATTACCATAATATGTTAGTATGTTTATTTTGATGTGACCAACAACATCCAGAAATTCTGAGTAGTGAAAATACTTAATCTACCACACACAATTTTATAAATCCACAAACCTTCATTGTCAAGCATGACACAAGATGATCTGCATCATCTACAAGATTATCCATGGATTTTCTTTCATGATCATTATTAGCTTGACTCGGCTGATAGAAAACATGCTTCATGCCTTCAACAACCTACGTGATGATAGAAACACCAAACTAAGAGAAGTGTCTTAAACAAAAAGCCCATGTCCTCTCCATCATAAGGTCCATTAGAATGTGAATCATGAGGAGATGGTATATATTTAATGGAGCAAGAATAAAACATTATATGAATAGGATTAGTTATCAGAAGAAGGCCCCATAAAGAAAGGTAGTTGTATCTAAGCTTTAGTATATATGCTCTATGAGTGAGAAAACAATATTGGGATATCATGAAATCTCACAAACAACCTGATCTAGTGATCCATAGTCAATACCATCAATTGCTTCATTCCAATTGGATGATCATGGACCCACTGCTAATGCATGAGAGCCACTAACATGTTTATCTACAAAAGCCTCAAAATGTCCATGGCTGATGAAAATTATGTAAAGAATAACAAAGGACAAGGAATGACATCTTCTTAACTATTTAATTGAGAGAAAAGAGAGAAATCGATAAAAATATGCAACTATAATTTACGAAACTCATAAGAGAAACAATATCTTCAAGATACAAATGTCAAAAATTCCAATGTTGTGAAATAGTGCAATATTTAACTAAAGAAGAAAAACAGAGATCCAGTTCTAAATTTCAATCACATTTATTTCAAATTCATTAGATTATATACATTTGAAATCATTAACCTTGGAAAAATTGGAGAAGAGGTAGGCCTCATGACAAGTTAGGGTTTTCATGAAATCCCAAGAATGACATCAAGTTTTTATCCTTATCTCAAAATTGAATGTCTTTAGATGGCTGCTTGGAAGTGTATCAACAATTTCCAATTGACAAAATAATAGGTCAAATAAGGGTTTGCAGTTGATATGTGATTCACCAAAATAAATTACAATAATATGCCTCTATGGTGATCAGTTGAGAGTTTGGAAAATTCTCTTAGATTTTAATGCACTGTGGTTGACTCCATCAGATGGATGGTTTGGAATTAAGGTTCTCCCTATTAGCACCTAGATTGAACCTCAGGCTGAATAAGGCAATTCCGGGGTAAACACAAAGCACACTTTGCCAAGTAGCTAGCCCTACTAGGCCAGGAGAGGGCTCTCTCCGTAAGGATGTTAGCCAAAATGACTCAATAAAGAAACTAATATTAGGCTAGGTATAGTAGCACAGGGTTTTGGTTCTATTTTGTTTGAAGGGTTTTGATGGATTAGAAAGAGCCATACAGTTAGGGCAAGGAAATTAGGTCAAACTTCATGGTTTTCGATGGGGCAAGGTAGGCACAATGATCATAACCTTAGGGTTTTATGGATGAGGTGAAAAGACAGGTGAGGAGATAGAAAGAGCATCTAAACCACATGGATTCTTCCTAAACTAAAGAAAACACAAACTGTGAAATGTCTACCCAAAACATAGCATAAAAGTTATGGATTCTACCTCTAAGACTTGTATACATTCACATAAAGGCAATGAAATGATGAAATGGAGTCAACAATACATTCTAACACATGAATACAAAATAAAAACTAAATTAAGCATCATACCACATGGATCCCAAAGAATAGCTGAAATTTTTCATTAATCTCCTGCTGTAACTGATGCAAAATGATATCTAATCAAAACATAAGCATCCCACTGAGTCCAACCCCTATAATGACTGAGCAAAAGCATCATATTGACCTAAAAAAAACTCATCCTAAGCTCAGGGAGTTGAATCCATGAGAGGAGGAGCTATTTCCAACAAAATTTGAACTACTAACAAGAAAATAGGGTGGTCTAAGTGACTCATCCCTAGTCCAAACAAAATGATACATTTCACCTCATAAATTTGTTTTACCTAATGAATCTACCCTAGTAAGCTCTAGAAGCATCATAATTACATTCAAATTATCAATTACAAGGATGAAAACATCATCTGTCATGTTAGAAGTGCAAACTAGGTCGAATCTACAAAATTTTGGGCAAAGTGTGAAACACGCAGCGCCAAGTGCCAGCGCGCAATGCCAAGGCAGGCGTGCCCTTCAACTTCAGATGCACTTTTGGAGGCTTTCCTGATATCCAAATTGGGCCCACAATAGCTTGTTGGAAATATATCCCTGTCTAATTTCCATAACAACTTCAATTTTAGAATTTGGATGTCACTTTCCTACTAAAAAACCAAATCTCCCAACACTACTCAGCGCACAGCACCCAGGCCAAAAAGAGGGCAGAAAGGTCATTTGTTGGTTGTTTTTTGACCTTTTGACCAACCAGTTTTGCTCCAAATGATTAAAAAATGTATATGATGTATGTAATCATCACTAGAAACCCAAAAATGTTGACTTCTTTCTGATTGGATGTCTAAAAAAAGAGCGCAGTGCCCAAGGCGTTGTGCATTTGCCCTCCATAACTGTGCAAAAATTGGACTAAAAAACACAGCAATTTCCTTGAAACTCAGAAATGGTTCAACATGCCAAAAAATGTAGTTTTATGACTGATCAAAGGTTAGAGGCATGTAGCGATGCCTCAACAAGTATGTGAAGTCTCCTCCTCTCCTCTTGCTTGGTCAATTTGTCAATTTTCTCATGAGCTCTTTTGAGCTTGCTCCTTGCCACTTGGTTCCTTCATGCATAATACTTGGCCATCTTCCTTTGTATCTCAACATCTCTGTTTGTTTTTTCCAAAAGGGTCTTCAGGTGTGTTTTCACCTTCTCAGGCCAATACTTTATGTTCTCAGTTATGTCCTTGACCAATTTCTCATTTAAAGTGAGATGCTCCTCTAATTCTGCCTCCTTTTGCTTTTCAAGCTCTAAGGCTCTCTTTAATCCTCTTGTTCTTGGTCTTTTTCTCTATCCCTGTTCATCATCTGGCTCTCCATAATCTCCATAAGCCTCATCAAGCTGAAATTTTGCCTTCTCAGCCTCCCTCTTTGCCTTGATGTACTTGGTTTTCATCAATTCTTGCTTGACCTCTAGCTGCTTGTTCTCTTGCTCATAAAAGGAGATGATATATTTGGCCCTTTCTAAACTAGTTTCAAGCTCCATGATATTGGTATCCTTTGCTTTCAAGGTAGCCTGAGTGATTTTTTCTTTCTCCTCATCACTTGTGTTCACAAGGAGAAATTCCTTTTCAGTGTCATGTTTTTCATGCTGTTGTTTGACCTCTTCTTCCTCCACCACTTTATTTTTTCCTTTAACCTGTAAGGTTCATGATGAAGGTAAGGCCCCTCCCACTTTCCTTGGGGTAAACACCTACCTCTTTCCCCTCTGATAGGTGAAAGAAAATGGCCACAAACTCTTCCTCTGTGACCATGCTCAGTGTGTACATCATGTCCCTCACTACCATCATGCTCATCATGTTCCTCATCACTGTCATCATCTCTATTGGGTGAATGAATGCCGACATGAAATGGTGATGTAGATGGTGTGGAGGTGGCTAGCGAAGAATGATATTTTGATGCTGAGTGATAAGTAGGATGTGGTGGATGAGAATAAGTAGATGGATGAGTGGAGGATGATGGAGGAATGCGGGAAGCTAGCTGAGTAGGTGGTTCATTGAATGTTTCATTAGCTATGAAGGTCTCCCAAGCAATGCCTAGTTGATCTAAGTGATGGAGGACTATCATTTGGATAAGAGAATGATGGAAAATACTAGGCATCTGACGAGATGGATCCCTTTTCTGAGAAATCTATGCCATCTTTTCAATACTTCTAAAAAAGGTGATATGGAAAACTGAGCATTTTTACCCTCGTAAAGTGCATAAGAAGCCTGATATGATATGAGTAGAGTCTGGAAAACCTACCCTCACATGTGAAATAACTCATGATTATCTTCATTAATGGAACATACTTGTCTAAGAGATAAGAGGAAGGGAAAATTCTTTTATTACCATTTTTAAACCTTTTTTTAAGATATGGCTCATAAAAACTCTGAGGCAGATTTCTTTGCTTGAACCATTTATCTCCTACATTTGGAATTCCAGTGGCTTGCGATATGATTGCAGGAGACATAGTGAATGTGACCCCGGCTAAAGTGACCTGGTTGTTTTGCGAATTGAGGATGAACTTCTTGGTTAAGTGCTGATGAAAACTCACCCTTTCAACCCTTTGGAAAAACTCAAAACAACCAATGTACTTGAAACCTGATACTACAAGTGGTGATGCCATAAGTTCTGCGGTATCAATGGGTTCAAATCTGATAATTCTCCCTCCCTTCTTGGCTAGCCTCCTTGACTGTCTTTACCCTTCTTCTGAACTAGTGTGACCCTCTTTTGCCATGTTTTTAAGCTGAAAACTTAAGGGACTAATATGTGGGTCAAGGTGAGTGAAATAGTGATGGATATTGAATGAAGTACAGGAAAGGATGATTTGAGGGTGACAAAGTCTATGAAGTGCTATACGTATGATCAAATAGGTGATTTTGGAAACATACAAGAAAGCTTTTCTAGGATTTTGAAATTTAGGGTACCAACTTGCTTAATTGATGGAGAAAAATAGATACTGGGCCACTTAC
Organism: Pinus tabuliformis; assembly: GCA_031772625.1. Classification (NCBI taxonomy): domain Eukaryota; kingdom Viridiplantae; phylum Streptophyta; class Pinopsida; order Pinales; family Pinaceae; genus Pinus; species Pinus tabuliformis. The sequence goes on from CM062820.1 coordinate 1,096,671,929, forward strand.
TTCTTGTATACAAGTAATATAAGCCCTTTTAGCTTGAGAAGATGAAGAAAAGTGGTGTTTTGGTGCTCCTAGGGCTTGCCAAGCTTTATTGGCCAAACGTGGAACACCAAGTGTCAGTGCCCAGCGTCCTTGACAACTGTGCCCTTCAATGTACAGGCACACAACACCGTTGAAATTAGTTCTGGCTCAGTGAGGCAAATGAGCTCTTCACTGCACAGGCATGTAATGCCACACTTAGGTGCACAATGACTCTACCAGCGTGCAGCGTCCAACTGTAACGCACAACGCCTTCATGATTTTTTCAAATTTTCACTCAATTTCCTCTTTTCCAAGGAGAGCTTTGGGTGCAAAATAGCTAATGAATTTTGAAAGATTCTTTTGAAATATTATATAGTGGATGAGTTGGATTTTTCCTTAGAAAAACCCACTTTATAATGTTTTTTTGGAACATTTTACTTTGTCTTCAAATCTTTGTCTCTTTTCATGTGGATGATGCCTTGATTGAGTTGATTCTTCAATGAATCCTCTCTTGCAACAAGGAGAAGTTCCTTGGGTAGCTTATGGGAACAATTATTACATAAAATGACTTGAATTACATCAAGGATATGAACAAACTAAAATACTCTATTTTCATCTCAAAAAACAATGTTTTTGAGATGAAAATTACATTAGTGAAATAAGGATTTTGTACAGTAACCATGACTAACTACCAACCATTCTTGTTTATTGGTCTTCCTCATACCTTTGCTGCCTTTTATTTGCAATAAAAAAAAGCTTTTGACCTTTGGAAATGAGCCCTAAGACCTAATGGAGACATAACTGCCTTGACTCTAAAAATAATATAACTAAAACCATAACTGAATGAAACATGAAGAAGGGTCAGCAAATATACCTGATGTGGGAAAATTAGATTTTCTGAGAAGAAGAAGACAACCATTAGCGAATCATTTTTGGCATGACCTAGTGGAATGATAAAAAATTTCAGTATGAGACACCTACAATGAAAATCAAAGAGCAGATTAGATCCCTAATGGAAGAATTCATATACTAACACTAACACTCCCTACTAAAATATATCTAGGAAGTGGTGTGAATTTCATGCATATGAAGTCAGGATTACTCATCCAGGAGAAAGGGTTTCCTAAAGAATTGATAAAGGATTTTTTTTTTCATAACCAAGATATGTCTCAGGAGGGTTTGGGACTGCATATGTGTCAAAATTTAGTCAAAATTATGAACAAAGATGTGCAATACCTCAAGGAAGTAGGCAGTTGAAAGGTTGAGAAATCCCAGAATCTTTGAAGAGTTAACTTCTTGAACTTGTAGAGTTAAAGCAGCAATTTCAGATAGGATCTTGGTGCAACTATCATTGGCATGATATCGAATGAAGAGAAGGTAGGGCAGGCTGCTGATGTTGTGAAGGAATATCACACCATAGTTCTTCCTGTGGTTTTTATGGCCAGGTTTGATGATGAAAGGAGATAAGTAGATGGCCAGGAAATTAAATAAAACTCTGACTCTGCAAAGGTGGTGATAATGCTGGCAGAAACCCTAGAGATCATGGATTTTGGCTACCCACAAAATCTTTCTACTGAGATTTTGAAGCTTTGCATTACAGAAAATGGGGTTCAGTCTCCTTTCTCATCCAAGCAACCAGAAAAACCCACCACCAATGCCACATTATAAGTTACAGACACTGTTGGTTGGTGACCCCATCCTACAAGAAATGAAGAAGTTTTTCAAGTTGTTTCCAAACCTTTCCATGAATGGGTTAGGACTAACGAGCGAGGACAAGTTTTTTAAATGTCGGGGAACAAATGGGTTGAGGATGAGTAGGATGAATAAGTCAGAGCATAAAAAAAGGCCTCATCAGAGGCTATTGCAATAATTACAAGAATGTGTTTGAGAGCTCCCTGAGACTTCCATGGTGGGAGGTTATCAATGGGCCATTCAGCCATATCAACATGATAAGTCAACCATCCAGTGAAAGCACAATAGTGGGGTGTTTCTATCAGCTGAAACTTACCAAGCCATCCATTGCAATCAAGTTAAAAATATTATGGTCACCCAAATAACCCTGTTGCATAACCTGTGTCATAGAGAAAATGAAAATAATTATGATTCAATTGAATTTGAGATTCTTGGTTGGTTGAATGAAGAGAAGGCACAATAGGTTGCTGATGTTGTGAAGGAATATCACACCATAGTTCTTCCTATGGTTTTTATGGCCAGGTTTGATGATGAAAGGAGATAAGTAGATGGCCAGGCAATTAAATAAAACTCTGACTCTGCAAAGGTGGTGATAATGCTGGCAGAAACCCTAGAGATCATGGATTTTGGCTACCCAAAAAATATTTCTACTGAGATTTTGAAGCTTTTCATTACAAAAAATGGGGTTCGGTCTCCTTTCTCATCCAAGCAACTAGACAAACCTGCAGCCAATGCCACATTACAAGTTACAGGCATTGTTGGTTGGTGGGCCCATCTTGCAAAAAATGAAGAAGAAGTTGTTCAAGTTGTTTCCAAACTTGTCCATGAATGGTCTAGGATTAATGAGTGAGGACAAGTTTTTTAAATGTCAAGGAACAAATGGGTTGAAGATGAGCAAGATGAAGAAGTCAGAGCACTGAAAAAATCCTCAGCATAGGCTATTGCAGTAATTGCAAGAATGTGTTCGAGAGTGCCCTGAGACTTCCATGGTGGGAGGTTATCAGTGGGCCATTCAGCCATATCAACATGATAAGTTAGCCATCCAGTGAAAGCACAACAATGGGGTGTTTCTATCAGCTGAAACTTACCAAGCCAACCATTGCAATCAAGTTAAAAATATTATGGTCACCCAAATAACCCTGTTGCATAACCTGTGTCATAGAGAAAATGAAAATAATTATGATTCGATTGAATTTGAGATTCTTGGTTGTCATTGAGAAGATGCCTAACCTAGGTCATAGGTTCTATCTCACTTGTCATGAAAGGCGAGTTCTGTAGCCTTAAGTTTGGAAGGCCTATAGTGGCTTAGAAGCAGTCCTTTAAGCCAACGAAGAAGTCACCTGGAAATTAAAAGGAGACCGCAGGTTGGAGTGGCATTTTAAGCCTAGTCTTAAGGTTTTTGTAGTGATTGTTGTAAGCCCTAACCAGAGGGCCAAAGTTGTAGAGTATTTTCACATATCAATAGCCTTAAGACAAGTACCAAATCTATTGTTAAAGAATTAAATTAAAGATCTGTTGATCAGAAGGCATCCACAATTATTTGGAAAAGAATAAGGCTGAGTTAGAAGGATTGTAGTGGTAACTATAGTGTACCCTAACTAGAAGACAAAAGGAGCAACAACTTGGCATCTTAGTCTTGGGACCATTTGAAGCAAGCCTACAATTGAAGTGAACCTTAAATGCATCATCAAATTCAAGTAAGTTTTGTATTGCTCTCTATGTCTCAAGCATCTAATACTATGTCTTCATTCTGCAAAGAAAGCAGTAAGCTTGATGGGACATCCAACTTCCAAGCATGGAAGAACAGGATAGATCTTATCCTCATAGAAAATGATGTCATGGACCATGTCCTAGGCAAAGTTGTAGAACCAAATAAGAGAAATACCAAATATTGGAACAAATACTTCAAGGATGAAACAAGGGATCAAAGAATCCTTATTGAATCAATCAAGGATCACCTTATTCCATTTGTTGTAGATTTGGATAAGGAAAAAGACATCTATGACAGGTTGACTAAGCTATATGTAGTAAGCACTTCAAGACAGAAGATATTTTTGAGGAGTCACTTGTACAAGACAAGGCTATCCTTCGATGAAGACATCTCCTCATACCTAGTGAAGATATCTTAGTTGAGGGATCAACTCCAAGCTCTTGTAGAAATTGTTTCAGATGCAGAATTGACAACCTCTATGCTCAATGCTCTACCTCTTGAATGGAACACTTTTGTGACTAGTATATACTCATAGAAAGACACCCAACCTTCGATGATTATGGTCTCAATGTTGTAGGATTCTCAAGGTTTTTCTTGTGCAAGTAATAAGTAATTCGACCCAATATTTATTATTATTGGTGAAAGTTCTTTCTTGTTGGATTCATGCTCTACCTCCTGAATGGAACACTTTTGTGACTAATATATACTCATAGAAAGACACTCCAAGCTTCGATGATTATGGTCTCAATGTTGTAGGATTCTCAAGGTTTTTCTTGTACAAGTAATAAGTAATTTCACCCAATATTTATTATTATTAGTGAAAGTTATTTCTTATTGAATTCCTTATGAGCACCAAGAGTAGAGGGAAAGAAAGAAATAAAAGGAAAGATAAGGAAAGCAAAGGAGAGTAAGGATGAAGTAAGGAAAATTTGGATCAAGAAGCTTCAACAAGAATACTTCTAGGTAATAGGTTTTAGGTATTATTTCTTAATTGGTTTTGACATGCATGGTATGTGCATGTTGGTATTTTATTATTTTCTGTCATTGGAATTTATTTTTCCAAGTTTCGATAGTGGATTTTAGCCTAGCCTTTCCATTTCTAGATAACCATGGTGTGATGAGATTATTTATCGATTTAAAATTTGGATTGCTAGATGGTTTCAAAATCCGTGATGAGGTGTTCTCATAAAACTTCCCAAAGGCCTAGGAATCCCTTGACCGGTAATGGTAGGATACGCAGTGAAGCTTGAGGGTGGAGATGGGAAAATTCCTCAAGGATGGTGAAGGAATCCATAGGCATCCAAGCTCAATTTGGTTTTGTGATCTCAGGACCGGTTTAGGCGAGATCACATGGTGAGAGTGGAGGTGGGTTAACCTCTAGATTCCCTTGGTTGTTTATGGATTGGTTTATCCCATGAGATCCCACATTCATCATTGGAATGTTTCGCATGGGTGATTGGCTGAAAGAAAGATTTGGTTCAGACTATCTATGGTTGGGTGGTTCATGGAAGTACCAAACCTAGTTGGCCTTTTCCTATGTTTAATAAAAGCTAAGTTTCTCTTGCTTTGATGAGTAAATGTACTTAATATTATGTGGCTTTAATGAATGTTCTCTCATTGCTATTTATCTGGTTATATACTAGTTATAAGCATGGGTATATCATAGATCTCAATCATGACTCTATGCATGTTTTTACTTGTAATTAAATAAATAATGAATGCAAAAACTAATTTGTGTTAAGAGAGAAAATGAGATAATTTAGTGACCCTTCTTGCTAAACCTAAGATACATGTTTAGTTCCTTATGTTTAGACTTGCATTCATGACTTGTAGGTTGCATATCTGCCAAGTGTTTGATAGAACGTCACTCCCCATTGGGGATGGTCAAGTTAAGTCCTGGTTCCAATTTTTGGTTCACAAGAATTGTCTTCATGTATTTTATGAGCTATGGAAGTTTCATAGTTTTCTAGGTAGAGGCTAAGCCCCAACCATGTAAAATAGTCTTAATTCTCATAGTCTCTGGTACAACACTAGAAAAAAAAGGGCCATAGTCACACTAATGTAGGCCTATGGGAGAAACTGAGAACCCATGCTTGCATGGAGGCCTTGGCAAGGGAACAAAAAGAATTCTAGGTCACAGAAAAAATGAGTTGTGTCAAGGATTGGAAAACCTAGAGGGGTTGGATTACTTCTAGAGGTCCTGTGGCACCTGAGGGAAGTCAATACAGTCTTGTTGTGTTGACTCCATTTCCTTATGGTCATCTAGGATGTTGAGTCATATAATAGTAGCCCCTCATCTCATGCTTTCCCTGGGTAGGCTAGTGAAAGTGGGTAGATGTGAGAAGATTCGTGCTACAAAACTTTTCAAGGTGGCAGCACCATTATATACGTTAACTGGATATTTCAAATTTGAATGCACTGATAAGTGTGATATTCCATTTTTATATTTGAAGAAGCTAGTCTCAACAACACCTGTGCTGAGGGGACCCTACTTGAGTCTACCATTCCACATATCTTCATGTGCATCTCATACGGGGATAAGGGTAGTTATAGGATAGGAAGAGGATAAGAAATCTTATGAAATTTATTTTACCATCGAAAACCTAACACCTACATAATTAAACTACAATATGATAGAAAAAGAACTTCTCGATGTTTTCTACGTTATAAATAATGATGTCATTATATAACAGACTATCCAGTTTTCTTATATATTGATCATTCTTCTATTCGATATTTAGCTAATAAACCTATTACTAATTGAAAATTAACTCACTGGTTACTGTTGCTACAGGAATTTGACATCACTATAAAGGACGAGCCAAGAAGGAGAACCATGTCGTTGATTTCCTATCAATAATTCCACCTCAGTTGATTCTTCACTGGTGGAAGATCGATGCCCAAATGAACATCTGTTCGTTATGACTGTTAAAACACCATTGTACGTTGACATTGGAAAGTATTTGGTAGATGGAAAAATGCCATCACATTTGTCACCCCGAGAAAATAAGCACCTCTATTGTCATGGATAGATGGTTACCTCTTCCATATAGGGGCAGGTCTTCAAGTCCACATATGGATCAGAGGGAATGAGATCTATAATATCCTCAGGCCTTGCCATGATGAACCCTATGGAGGAAAATTTTCCAACCACAGGAATGGGCATAAAGTATTGTAGATGGTCTATTTTTGGCCTATGATATTCAAATATTCCAAGAATTACATTAAGAGCTACAATAGCTATCAAAGGATGGGTCATTCCATTCAGGCCAATGAAATGCCTCTCCAGCCATATCTTGTATTGAATCCATTCGAGACATGGGCGATGGACTTTGTAGGTCCAACTAGTTTTCCTTCAAACCAATAATCATACACTCTAGTCCAGCACAACTATGTAACAAAATGGGTGGAGGTAGTAGTAGCTGCAAGAGCCACAAAGAAGGTAGTTGTCAATTTCCTATTTGAATTGTTGTCCAATACGACTTGCCTTGAGAACTTGTGACTAGAAGAGGATCACAATTTATGACCCATACAATATTTTCTACTTTGGAAAAATACCATATCAAGCATAGAATCACTTCCACTTACCATCCACAAGAAAATTTTCAAGTGGAAATAAAAAATAGAGTCTTGGAATGGATCCTAACAGTATCCACAAATCATCAAGACTAGGCCTCTAAACTCTCTGAAACCTTGTAGGCTTATCAGATGACTTGGTGCAATATTAATGGCTTTTCATCGTATTAGATTATCTTTGGTAAGGAGCCTAGTTTTTTGATTGAATTTGATGTTAAGACTCTCAAGACCACTAAGGAAGTAAGTCTCAACCTTTCAGAAGCACAAAAACAATGCCTCCAATAGCTCAACGAAATGGATGAAATGTGTTTTGTTGCTCTCAAACTGACAACAGTAGTTCAAAAATAAAGAGCTAAGTGGCATGATCATTTGACTAAAACTAATAGCTTTTGAAAAGTGGATTGGGCATTGTTATACACTTCTAGATTATAGTACTTTCCAGGTAAGCTTCAAATGAGATGGTTGGGCCCTTACGAATTCAATGAAGTTTATGATAATGGGACAATAATCATTGCTATGATCAATGAATCTGGCATTTATTTTATCAGCAATGGCCATTTACTTCATTTGTATCACCAACCACTCACAAGAGAGTCATTCCTTCATGAAATTGATAATGATATGAAAGTGTTGGTTGTAGTTGATTGGGAGAATATCCACATGGCCATGATCAGGTAAACATTTTCTAGAAGCCCCTTATTACCATGTACATAATGTAAATAGTCTTTATTTTCTTGTAGTGTGAATATTTCCTTTATTTTAGGAAAACATCACAAACATTTTCTTATAAAAACATTGTTGCTATGATGATTATTACAATTGTTGTGTCTAATTCATAATGTTGTTTCTACAGTTGTTATTTCCTTAGCCACAACATTGTTATCATAGTTGTTAGTTCCATAGTCACATCATCGTTATCATAGTTTTTGTTTCCTTAGTCACAACATCATTATCACAGTTGTTGTTTCCTTAGCCAAAACATTGTTATCACAATTGTTGTTTCCTTAGTCATAACATTGTTATCATAGTTGTTGTTTCCTTATTCACAATAGCGTTATCACCATTGTTTTTTCCTTAGTCACAACATCTTGATCATAGTTGCTATTTCCTTAGCCACAATTTTCATTTCCTTATATCCAATTATTGTTTCCCAAAAAACGGTTTTTATTGATTATTTGTTTGTCATTTTTATTTATTTTTGGATAAGGAACACTTCAAGCCCTTTTCAATATGATGGTTGGATAACTGGTTTGTTTAATATTTATCACATGAGATGTTACTTTTAAAAGGAGAACCATTTCTTTTAAAGGGTGATTTTATTATATGGATTCTTGAATCTCCTAAAATCCTTAACTCCCTGATCTTGTAAGAAATTCATAAAAGTACTCATTATACATTTCTTCTATCATCACCTAAGGAGCCATCTCTCACTCCAATTTTTCAAACAATTCTACAATTCTTTTGAAGAAATTAATTATCGGAGAAAATATTAGCCAACCAAAAAGTAGTTATTATAGAAATTTTTACACCATCACTAGCTCTTAAGGAGTTGATATGCCACCCATATATTAAGTAATATTTTATGATTAATGAAAATCATAATAGAAAAATAATGAAAATAAAAAGTCAACGAGGGATAGGAGGTCTCATTATGATCTAACCTACAATGATCATAAGACCTAGTGAAGTGAGAATACCACTTTTGGTCACCAAGCTAGGGCAATGGCCTTCAATCTTCATGGGGGCTTCACTAACAAGCAATACCATATCACGTGCGTTCATATTGGGGTATAAAAATGAAAAAAACATAAAATTTTATATTGGCTATATAACAAGGGGTAAAAGGGTTTTTATATGTAATATTATAATATATATATTATAAGGTATTTTTTATTGCATATATGGGCCAAGCGGAGGCCAAAAAGAGGTGGGAGTATCGTGGGAGTAGAGAGTGCATCAAATGTGGCCAAACTGGGGAGCCACTCCTGCTAAGTTCTATTCCTGAGCATAGAAAACATGGTGACAATTGGGAACCACATCTGCCGAGTTTTGTTCCTGATCATAGAGAACAGGTGACAATCGGGAGCCACACCTACCGAATTTCGTTCCTAAGCATAGTGAACATGGTGACAATCAGGAGCCACACCTCCCGAGTCTCGTTCCTATCTCCGGATAGGGTGTTTTACAAAAACCCCTATCTCTAGATTGGTCTCATCACGTTCCCATCAATAATTAGTTTGTCTTTATGTGTATGATATTTGGGGGTCAAGTTTGTTTTAGATTCATTGGAGTTTGTTCGATTTGGTCAAGGTTCTTCCCCCTACAGCAGAAGTTGTGAAACCTAATGAAGATTGGGATAACTCATATATCTTAGATTGGGGTCCTAGTGAACTTTTCCTCTGGAGTATCAAGAGTGCAACAAAGTTCAGGTGACTTCCTAAGACAATCAGTGAGCAGCATTCATCTATTTGTGGTGTGGAAGCAATAGTGAACTTTTCCTCTAGAGTATCAAGAGTGCAACAAAGTTCAGGTGACTTCCTAAGACAATCAGTGAGCAGCATTCATCTATTTTTGGTGTGGAAGCAAGGGTAATTGGCATATATCCTCTGGAGTATCGAGAGCACAACGAACTTTGGATTACTTCTTGAGATAATCAGTGAGGCAACATTCATCTATTTGTGGCATGGAAACTATGGTATTTGGCATCTAAATCTGACCTTGTCATGTGTTCTTTGCAATATTTTACCCTAAGGGATGTTTCATTGGCCAGTAATGCTTGTGCTGGCCATGTCTCCCTTTTTACCACTTCTCTATTCTTTTTTAGACATGGTTCTACCTGTACATCAAATTCCTCTGGCTCGAGAACTATCTTTAGGGGATTAGATGGGGCCATGGGAATGGGATCCCATGCACTCTAAGATTATGCTTAAGGGCTTCGTAGATGTTCATTTCTATTTGCACCACCCCTTTCCCCACAGTGACTGGGGGAGGCTATTGTGATCTCATCTTCCTTTTTTAAAAAGGGCTTGTTTGGTGTGTCAGGGGTCTACAATTTGTTTTCATAAGTGTATGTTTTCATGTTTTTTCATTTCAAAAATATGTTGTTTGAGGTCTAGTATGTTTGAATGGAGCTTCTTGTTTTCATTCTCAAGAAATTTTATTCTCTGCAATGAATTTTTGACTTGTGATATCCATTATTGAGAATTCATGCACCATGGTAATATGAATGGGGCTATAGACTTTTACTTGGTTTTTGTTACAAGTGCTGAGGGTCTAGTCTTGTGTCTCAGTTGTTAATTTTTCCTTGAGTAGTGATGATGGTGGCGAGACCTCCCTTGAAGTCTTTGATATTTTTAAAAACTACCTCCATTGTTGTTGCCATTGTTTTGAGGCAACACCCTGCCACTTGCATTGTAGACTTGTTTGAGGTGATTGGAGTTGCTAACTTCTGAGTTGACATTATTAGACTATGTATATTAATTGTAATTTATGTTTTTTACTTCTTTTTTCCTATCTCATTATACTCTGTATTCGAATTTAAAATCTACTAAATATTATTTGCATTTTTATTATCAGAAATGTTTGTTTGGATACATAGTTGTTTTAATCATATTCATGTTGTCAATGATAGGTTGTTTCCATTAAAATGATTCACAATAAATAGACTGGACAATCAGAGGGTTATGGCTTTGTGGAGTTTGCAAGCCACGCAGGAGATGAGAGAGCTTTGCAAACTTACAATGGTGCACAGATCCTCAACACTGGAAAATTTTACAGGATAAATTGGGCAACCTTTGGCGTTGGAGAAAAGTGACCTGAGATTCGACCTGATTATCCTATATTTGTTGGAGATTTGGCATCTAATGTGTCAAACTATTTGTTGCAAGAGATATTCTAAACTAGATACCAAACTGTAAAAGGAGCTAAGGTTGTTACTGATAGGGTTAGAGTTCATTCAAAGGGATATGGGTTTCTAAGGTTTGGGGATGAGAATGAACAAGTTCGGTCTATGACAAAGATGAATGGGGTGTTTTGTTCCTCAATACCTATGCGAATAGGTCCTACCACAACAAAGAAGACCACAATTTTTCAACAACCATATCCTAAACATAGGTTGTGAAAATGTATACATAAATGTATTGATTTTTTGAATATTTTATTTGTTTGGTAGCAGATGCTAGAATGGTGAATAATGGTTGTGTTGGTTGGAAAAATTCATATTTTCGATTGATATGGATAAGATCTGTTTTTTCTTGCCTCTGCGTTGTGTAGATTTAGGCTCTAGTCTATGTATTGAGTACTTTCCTTTCTAAATTAGTAGTTGGTTAGTATTGCAGTTGCTTTTTTGTATATTCCTAATTCCAGTTATCTTTGAATCCATTATACCCCATTACGAGTTTTTTTAAATTACACGAGAATTTGGTCAGGTGATGTGTGACATTTTTAAAACTAGTGAGTTCTATACAAGCCAAGTTTTTGAAGTTTTGGAATTAATTTATATTTTAACTACTTCAAGAGAAACCACGGTGGTTACATTAGTTGATCTGCAAAGTCATTTCCTTCCAATTATTTTCGTTTGCTTTTTGAAGTTGGGCAAAATTTAATTTGACATCAAAGTTATGAAGCTTATAAAAGTGTTGTTGTCTCAAAGTAGGATGCCAAGAGACTTTGTTCCATTAGGGTCTTGGAACAAAATTCAACACAAAAAAGGCATCCTTTTAGTGGTTGGCCTCACTTAGGTTAGTTATATTGTTTACGTAACGAACTGTATTTTGTAATTCATTTGACATTTTTGTAGCATTTTATGCTACCATTGAACAATTGTTTTCTTCTATATTCATGATTTGTCCACCTTGTTAGATTTCCTTTTCCAAAATGCTGTTTATATAGTCACTTTCTTCATTTCCTATTTTAATATGGTTGTTTCCTTCATTTTTGATAGAAATTTTACTGTTGAATTCTTTTTTTCAAAGTTTTATCATAGAATGATATAAGATTTTTCCCCCAATTGCTCATTGTCCATTTTATTTTTCATCTTCTGTATCTTTAGAAAATATTTTCAAACATTCAAGGCATCTTGTAGGAAGGCATGGTAAATGGCTAGCATAGGTATCTTGTTGTCATGAATGATTGATTTACAGTTTGGAGGCTTTGAGACTATCTTTTGGATTTTCTATAAAGGATAGTCAAGTGGATGCCACCTTTATGTTGTGGTTGTCTTGTCATATAACTTAGCCTATTTAAATTGAGTTGAAACAGTTGGCTACCGTAGATGTATCTAGAACAATGCTTGAGTAGTGTTTTGTATTATAAACTGCTCAAACTAGATGTAAGGAAATGGGAGGCTTCGATATTATTTTTGTGTTTTGTGTCATTATAGCCAATTGGATGCCACCTTATTTGGTGGGTACCTGTCTAAATTGAGTTGAAATAGTTGGTAATGTTTGGTATTACAAACTTCTCAAACAGGATGTAAGAAATTTGGTTTAATGAAGCTATTGTATATCTGACATTGCATCTTTCATCTTATTTGTTGATTCCTGAGATATACTCTTACATCTATTACGTTTTACTAGATCCTTTGGATCCAATCATCTACCTTCGAGATTAGTGTTAACTTTACAGGTTACCCAACACATGAAAATTGCATACTCTTATGTATGAAGTTATGTGATATGAGCTAGACTGGAGATCCTCTTCCATAGGAAGGTAGGTGATATGAGCTAGAGTGGATTGTTGTGTGTCATTGTAAAATATTATCAATACATGATGTTCCTATCAACCCACAAGTCAAATTTGTGAGATTTTCCTTGTGTGTAAATTAGATAGATCAAAGAAAAAGGTTTCATTATGAAACAACTTGCACATACAGTGAGCTACTTAGGCTGATTCTATTATTAATGATTTTTGTGTGGTTACCCAAATGACCTATGGTTAGGATTCTACTCTACACCTCTATGAATGTATTCATTTCAAGGTCCCTATTCAACCCATATTATAATAATTAATAGCAAAGATAATCATGAGAATTTTAGTGAGTAATGTACCTTCAGTCTTTCTTTTTACTATTCTAGGGGCATGTTGTATTGAAACAGAGGTAATGCATTGAAAGCATTGTAATATTATCTTTGATTCAACCCTTATTGTAATAATTAACTGTGAAGGTAATCATGAGAATCTTGAAGTTAGTGAATAATGTATCTTCAGTCTTTCAGGAAGATATAAAGGGTAGAGCCTGAGATCTCAGCAAGGACTAGTGGCACTAGGTAGGTGAATGCAAAATATGTATTAATTGCCTACATGCTACAACAAGGAAACAACAATAGAGCCTTCGCGCCTTTGCTCTTCAAAGGCCAGCTAGCCATTTGAGTGAGCACACTTCCGCCTCCTCACTTAACCAGCAGTTAACCAGCATAGTTTACTTTGGAACTATATAATAGGAATTATGACTTAAGAGGCTTGGGAGGTCTGTGAGGCCAACTATGTCGGCATTCATGATGCTCCACTCAGTGGAAATTACTGGGCCCTGACTAGGAGGTCCAAAAAATTTGCAGGAAGCTCCCCCACAATAATCCAAAAGCTGCGAAGGGTGGGCGACATCCTGGTGGACATTCTGAACCTGAATACCCCTGGGCACTATTGGAAATTCGTCAGACAACCTCTTTGGGGATGTTTTATGAGTAAGTCCTAGCAATTCCTCAGACATCCTCTCTAGGGATGTTTTATGAGTAAGTCCCTACAGACTCCATTCTCATCATTGGGGACTCTCTCACCATTATGAACTAGATACAGGGGAAGTGTTCTCTTGAGGTCCTTCTCTGTGCAATTGGAAGCAGTTGAGCTTCAAGTCCAATTTTTTGGAGGTTATATTCCAGCACGTTTACAGTGAGTATATTCCAGCACGTTTAAAATGAGTAAAATAGGGAAGCAAATATTCTTTCCAAACGCGGTCACTCTATGTCCTGGTTTTTTGTTTATTGAAATGTTTTTAGATGGTAGTGCTAGTGCTATGGCTTCGTGAGTTATAACTTCTTTCCAGCTACTGGTTTCTTTTTGGCTCTCTCAGGCATCCTTCAATTAAATATTTGATCCTTGTTTTCGTCTGTTATATGTCTATTCACATATCCTTTGGAGAGGGGTTCAAACTTCAAACCGTCACTTAGATTATTTTTTCCTTCTGTTTTCTGTCCATTTTTGTGATGTATTTGGATTGGATCTAATCAGAAAAGATGAATCTCATATCAGTACATATTTCATCGAAATTTTATTTTTAAGCATGATCAATCCTATCTTCTTACATTCATATACTTGCATAAAACCAAGGAATGTAATGTTAGTATTAACACTTTTATGAGACATGATTATACTCTTTCCTGGATACTGAAGATATCCATATGAAAAGCAATATACACCATTTATGTTTATTCACTAACCTTAGAAAATGTAGCCTTTCTATTCTTTACCAATGGCAAGTAGTTGCATTTTTTATTCATTCCAATCAAGAGCATCTATACATTTTACTGGTTCGAAAACATAGTTGAAAATAAGGACGTATCAGGTGGGTAAGTGTAGTGGAAGGTTATAGACTGTAATGTTCATTTCCAAGCGAAGCCTTAAAATTCAGTCTTAGCCTGAGCTTGAATTCCTCCACCATCCCCAAGGCAGGCTAGCTGTTATTGTTTTCATAATTTAACACAATACGAGCACAGGTGCAATGGTAACATCATTTGATAGGAAGAATAGTCACAGGAGTTGATCTTTAGATAACAGCTCCATGGGCGGAACATGTAATTTATTATTGATATCAATGTGTGCAAACTTGGGTAAACACTGGAAAATCATGATTTTATTATATGAATACATGAATTGATGTTTTAAAATTATTTAACTGATTAAAGAAATCAACTTTTTTAGAAGTTGTCAACCCATTTGTTGATAAGTAGCCTATAAAGTTTCACCTGGTCCAGATTCACCAAACTCATGTAATTCATATGTTTTGCCAGGTTGTTCACAAGTGGACTACCTAGTGATATCGTGATCGAAGTGGGTAAAATATCTTTCCATTTACACAAGGCTCGATTTATTTTATGGCTTCACCATAACGCTTTTGGGAATTTAAAAATAAAATAAAAGAAAAGAAAGTGAATTATTAATTCACACAAAGTTTGATTAGTTGCTCTAGAAGCTAGATTTTCGAACAATTTCCTTCTAGTGATGCAAGGTTTGATTTAATTTCACTTTCAAAACCAAAATTTTAGGCCATCTTCATACATGATACATCTATGTAAGTTTTAATTAATTTCCTGGTTTGAAGTTCTATTATTTAGGTTGCGGGCTTTAGTTCATCAGTTTTGATATATTATTTGGTTTCACAAAAAAAAAAATCTGTAATTCTTCTAGTTGCAAATTTATGATTGATGGCCCTAGATCCTTGATTAAAAGTATACATCAACTTGCACATTTTGCATAAATTTTATTGATACCCCTTTGTTATTTTTCATATTGGAACATCTAGCTTTTTTTAATTTGAGATTAATTAGTTATGGATTGGAATCTATCTTCGCAATTCCAGCTTCCTCTGATGTCAAGGAGTGGGAAGTTGGAAAAGCTCATAGTAGAGTATAAGAAAGATGAAATCGGTTGCCTCTCTTTGTCAGAAATTCCTAGAGGGCCTCAGACTTTTGAACTTGCTGCCAAATTTTTCTATGGTGAAATTGGAGATCACACCCCATAATGTGGCTACCTTGCAATGTATTGCTAATTATTTGGAAAATACAGTGGAGTACAGGGAAGGAAATTTATTAACAAAAGCTGAAGTATTTCTTGACCAAGTGGTGCTTCAGAGCTGGAAGGACTATGTACAAGCCTTGTAGAGTTGTGATGGATTTATTCAGAAAGTAGAAGAGCTACAAATAGTGACAAAATGTGAGGATTCTCTTGCAATGAAGGCCTGTACTGATCCCAGCCTTATTGGATGGCCTACACAAGAGCAAGAGGAGCTACATAGTCCAGGTGGTAGTACTCTCTGGAATGGTATTAGCATAGGGGCAAGACATAGGCATCCTCAATCAAATTGGTGGTATGAAGACACTGCAGTCCTCAGCTTGCCACTGTTCAATCTTTTAATCTCTACAATGGAGGAGAAAGTAATACGAGCAGAAAATATTGCAGGAGCCCTTGTATATTATGCTAAGAAGTCCATCCTAGGACTCACTAGGAGATAGGCAGGAAATGCAAACTCGGGTCTGCCCTTGGGATCTGCTCCTTCTGAGTTTGTGCTTTTCCTCTGCCTCACAATATACACAGCGACCAAGCTTCCTAGTGTGGCGGATCTGCTTGTTCCCAACAAGGCCAATCTTTACAAACTGCAGAATGAGATCAGGGCATGGCCCATGTATCTACCAAATATGGTAGAACTGCAGGCAGAATTGAGGATGTCTTTGCCTAACTGGGTTGGAAATTGTATTCTAGGAAACTTCTCACAATCCAATCAAACCGAGCATTGCATACTTGTAAGTTATTACTTTCTTACTCTTACATTTTCAGTAGAAAATTGGAAATTGTATTTGGCATTGTGTCTTTTCAAGTTGATTCAATGTTATTTCAATCTTAGACTTCCAGGATTTTGTAAGAATGCATAGATCTCAGTGTGCATGTGTTTGTGTGTCCTTGCAGATTCACTACTTACAATAGCCCATAGAGTTTGGTATAATTGTCTGCAGAAATACACATATAGTGATATGATATGATCTTAAAATGTATAATTACAGAGTGCATGATCCCTCAACGATTAAATCTTTGATGAGTAACATTCATATGTGTCTACATAGGTATTTACAATTCTAAATATCACTTGATTTTGTTCTAGACCCTGACTGCTAAGTTGCTAACTCACTATAAACTGGAAATCCTAAACATCATACCTCCATTTGGACTGAAGAATTTATATAATCAAGTTCTTAGTTTTCCAGATTGATTTTGATTATAACAACTTCCAATTCTACACCTATCATTGCAATGATGATTGATTTTCCCATTACTTAAATCCTTTGTTGATTGAGTCCACTGAATGAGCCAAGTTCATGTTAGAGTCTGTTCTCAAATTTACTGTTCACAACCTTACATTCACCATCTCAGAACAGTAAAGCAAGAATGTAAATTTCATATAGAAAAGTCTATAATAGAGCAATACAAACTTACAACGGTTCCATATAATTCTTAGTGCATGTCACTACAACTCAAGCTTATATTGCAATATTGGGCTTGAGGGCTTCTTTTCATTAAAATTCATAATTTAAGAGTTGACAAAATTCAAACAGAATTCCTATTTCTCAACTAGTTGATTCCCTTTTATATCTATTCTCATCGCTTCCTTGTGAACTCTTGGACTTCCTTCTTGGAAATTATGACCTTTTGATTTAAATAGGATATTTTACACCAAGGATTTGTCTTTAGTTGGAGCCATAGGCTACCATGTGCCTTATCATCCAGATAGGCTGACCCTAGTCTTATTCACATTTCTAATTATTTAACCATATACTTTTTATTATTAACTATATAATAGTTTAGATAATATATCATTTGTTTTTGCAAATTTAACCCAAAATAAATAAATCTCAATTTCTAAAAAAAACTTTAACTAGTGTCTAGCTATCTCAAATTCTATCCCAAAACTAATAAAACTTTTAAATTCAAAAATTTAAAATATATTTTTATTTTAAGATGTCCAGGTCAATATTTTTTTGAAACATTAAAACCAACGGTCAGTATAAAATGTAAGTACTCAATCAAAATACGCAGAGTTATATATATCACCAAACTAGGCAAGGACCAAGGAAATAGTCCCATATATTAAACATACACAACTTCAACCATATGAACTATATCTATCCATGTCAGCCATATAATCTGAAACATGGTCCAACCACCCTTGAAATAACTTATTTCCTAACTTATCACACTATGTTTCCTAATTTATCCAAAATTTGTGAAGAAACCTTCCTCTGGACTGCCTTTCTCATCTTCTCTTTGAGATTGCATTCATGTCTAGGCACTGGAGTGCTGATAACTGTATCAAGCAAGATGCTAAATTTTGAATTTTGAATGTTGTGGCAGGGAATGCAACTGTGTTGTTTTCTAATATTTTTGGGTGAATTGGTAATGGATTTTGTGACAGAAGCAGCAAGTTGGAGGACTCTCTAGTATTTGTGTAGAACATTCAAAATCTCAAATGGGGGAGTGGGTTTTGAAAGTATAGACAGTAGAATTAACTTAGAGTTTTGAAAACAAATGAATAGACTTGTACGAAAAAATGTGCATAAATTAATATTTAATACGTAGTTGATAGTCAGTGGAACTCTAGATGCTGGTTACAATGTTCCCCTCATGTCACATCTTGGAGATGCCCAGGAATTTTTGTAGAGGAAGAGAGTAGACGTACGGAAATAAAAAGGTTGGAATCTAGATAACTATTTAATTTGGGCTACAGTTGGTACTCTTTGTACTCTGCATCTGGGGAATTAACACTATGGGTAGAGAGTTTTGTATATTGTTCAAGAGTGAATTTTTGTTTAGCCATTATCATGTTCAAAATTCAATAACATTTTGCATTAGTGCTATGTGCAAATTTAGTGTTTTAATTAGCTTCATTTGTCATTCTTATTCAGCTAACAAGAACAAGTATAATTTATTATCTTTGAGGTGTGGGATTTAGTCTTTACCAGGTCTCAAGTTCAAATCTCATGGGAGAGTTGAGGATGGAAACCATCTTTGGGGAATTAAAGTATCCCAAGGGACATCCAAGCTAGACTAAGCTTCGCACATTTCTGGTGATAGAATCCCATTGGAGAGAAAACCATTCCTCCATCCACCACAGAACTGGCCCCAGCCTAAACTCAACATACTTGTAAAAAAAACATAAATACAATTCATCCTAAATTTATTTAGATTTATCAGATTGCTTTCTCATCCTCATATTTCCCCTGCTTGTTACTCTAGTACTTTGCTAATGCTTTTAACATCAATTTGAATCTTAATAACAATCCTAGGGACTCATTGTTGCAAATAGTATTTCAACGAGTGTCTGCTTAAATAGACTATAGATTACTCAGAGGACAATTGATATTGTCTTTGGTTTAACCAACGTTTGAGCCATAAGGTGTCTGATTATTCAGATAGGGGGTGTCTTTTAAACATAAAATCAAAATGGGTAGATTGAGGATAAAGAGCTTATTATATTGTGGAGAAGAATAGTTTCATCTTCTAGACTCTGGCTATAGATTTCTCTACTCACACTCGCTTGATTCTTGGTCTGATTTTTTGGATCTGTTTCTAGCACCATACAGGTACAAGATTATATTCAGAATCAATACCTCTTGATTCATAATCAATTGCTCTTTAAACAAGATAATATATGTTTCATGTGCCAACTTGCAAGAATATCAGAGATATGGTCACTCTTTTCACTTTGATTGTTTCTACATTTATAATTTTAAAAAGTATTTTGGTTTAGAATCAATACCTCTTTACAACAAGCTAACATATCGCATCATGTTGTAGCTTGCAAGAATATCAGAGATATTCTCACTCTTCATAGATTGAGTTCCCCTTACAATCAAATATCTGGAGCATTTTCAATCTACAGGTAGGGTTTCTAACCCCAAAAGGAACTTTTTCCTTTAATGTGAAAGAGCATCAAAACTATATGGAGCATTTTCAATCTGCAGGTAGGGTATCTACCCCAAAAATAACTTTCACATTTGAAGTGAAAGAGCATCATTGAGGCCTCCTTTTAAGATTTCATAATTAATTTTCATAGAATGTTTTGTAGTGACAATAATGCAGGTTGTTCCAGTTCCTATCAAGGGTATGCAAAATAGTACGAAAGCATATTCCTATGCCTTTTGTAAAGCATTCTTCTCCAAGCAGGAATCAAGAGAAACTGATTACTCAACCTGTGAGACACTTGTGCCATTCTCGATCCTATCGTCCTCTTCTCTATATGTCAAACTATTCACTTCACAAGTCTTATTTCCATCTAGTAATTCTGGCAGATTTCCACCGCTGATCTCCACCCCCTTCTGAACAACTGTGAACTCAATATCATCCTATAGACTAACAACTTTATTATCATTCTTTGAAGTAGCCTCTCTAAAAATACAATTGGATCAATACCAATGACTGAATGGAGGGAATAAGCTACTTTTCGGTTCAAGAGAAAACAAGGATGCAAAATTGGACCCCTTCACATCTTCTAACGGTTGAACTTGCACGCTAGTTTTAGAAGGGCTCTCATTAATAGGGTCTTCTAGGATCAAATCAGTTATATGTTCATGATTTGTCCTGGGTGCAGATATGGAGGAAGATACATGACCTCCACATGCACATATTGATGGAATTATAAATTGCTTTGATAATCTGTCATGGAAATGTACATCACCAGCATCATCAGCAAGTTCTACTAAAGGTACTCTTGTTAGAGGTGTATGTTTGCAGGCTCCACTGTCCACATACTAGTTGACATCAGACATGATGTCAGATGACAGGCATGATACCATTGAGAAGTGTATCTCAAGAATGGATGAAAGCTCATCCACTTGAGCTGATGCTTTTTCACTCCTTGCAAGTCGCTTTTGGCATTGTTGCTTGCCCTTCCCTTTCTTTTGATGACATTGGAAGCAAGGTGCCCAAACTTTTGACACTTGAAGCACTTGATGTGGCTCAAGTCCTTCTTTCCTTGGTTACAAGAACCTGGCTTCTCTTTCTTCCCTTTTTAATGCTTCGTAGTTCCTCTTTTCTTGTTTCCCTTATTCATCTTACTAATGAGGACAACATTCTTCTCCTCAATACCTACAATAGTATCCAGTATTGTCTCCTTCTAGATGAAGTCATTACATAGCCTTCTAAAAATGGGAAGTTTTTTTTTGGCCAGATGTCATAGCCGAAAAGTTTCCAAAAAGAACAAGACCTATTTAATGCAATGGACATTGGGTACTAGCTCTTTACCCTTTACCTACTAATTTTCATTTTCATACCTACAATAGTATCCAATATTGTCTCCTTCTAGTTGAAGTAATTCCATAGCCTGCTAAAAATGGGCAGTTGTTTTTGGCTTGATGTCATAGCCAAAATGTTTCCAGAAAGAACAAGACTTATTTAATGAAATGGGCATTGGGTACTAGCTCTTTACCCTTTAAATACTATTTTTCATCTTCAATGATTCTTTATATGTCAAAATGCTTCTTGAATTTATGCCTTACGACATTTCCTTTGCAACATCTAGTGCAAATGATAGTCTAGTTCCTTTTTTAAATGTTCACTACAGTTTTTAGCTTCTTGCATATGATTTTATTAGTCTTTTCTTTATTATGTAACAAATTATCCATGAATTGTTATGTAGCTATATTTAGTTCTCAATATATTCAATTTATCAGTAGTATGGAAAATGGTTAGGTTTAGATGCTTTATAGTTCTTATTGCCTGTTATGCATTCTCTGAAGCAAGGAGATGCAAAACGTTATTTCTCAGAGTCCATTATATTTGTAGCTTTGAAAGCCTAGAGGTGTTTGGGTGTACCCCCAATATTCTAATTTTCTTGTTCAAGATTTTGTTGATTTTAGCTTTTTAACCTAAACGAGGTCTCTATCTTGTTGCATCTCATGAAGCTTGAGACCTAAACAGAGAAGGATTCAAGAGAAAATCTCAAATGTAACACCAATGCAGAATCTGTTTGGGGTGAGTCTCTCTGGGAATTATGTGTTGCTAATACCTTCTTGATTATGGTTCATTTGTCTTTCTTATTCTACAAAGACAAGCTTCATTATATTTGTTTTAGTATCAGTTTTAAGTTGTTGGATCATGTTCTTTGTTTTAATGAGATAACTGATTTATAGGCATTTTATTGGGAACCCTTAAAGCATCTTAAAAATTAAAAATAAACAATTCTCACATTTTTGATATTTGTTTTACTGTTGGAGTGGGTCCTAAAGCTATTTTTTGTGTTTAACCTTGAATGCTTTTGATTTAGTTGTGCATGATTTGTTGATTTGAAATCTGGAGCTACAGATTTTATGCCTCGAAACTCTGCTCCCTTAGAATTTTGGAATCTATTTCCTTGTGACTTATTATACTATTTCAAACTGGTACAAATTTGCAATAGACTCACTCTTTCTCCCATTGACAAATCTATAGAATTTGATGAAAACTCTGTTTCCCCCTACCTCCAAATGCTCTGTCATGTTTTGTCATAGTTCTTCAATTCATGCATTTGGATTTTTCTATCCTTCTTGTAAATTGATTCATAAGGTTGCCATCCTCATCCCTAATCTCAATGACTTCACATCCACGTACATACTGGAGCCCAAACCTTTTTGGGACACTTAATTTTGATGCTTCTTAACCACTAAGCGGCTCTAAAAAAGGATGTACAGATAACAAAAAGAGAACATCATGTTCCTTGAGCCCATTCCATTCATACCTTATCTGTGATGTGTATCTTGAAACACTGTATGTAACCTTTACAGTAACAGCAGATGGTTTCACCTCTCCAATGTTTGGTTGCTTTACTTCGGTGATTTTGAACTCCTTGATTGGAACAACCATCCTAGACCATCCTCGAAAGTGAGTTTCTCCCTCATTATTAATATATGCTGCCAGTCGAGGCAACACATCTTGGATATATTCTCAATTTCCTATGTCGATTCCAAGTGAAAAAGATTGAAATTCCTCAAGAGGTAGTCATGGAGAGTTAGAAATTGTAGATTAAGTTTTGGAAGAGCCAAGCATCCTTCACCAGTGTAATTAATGTTGGGTACAACACTTTCATCCCACATGACTTGTTCATTTGGATAAAGAGGGAGAGCATTTATCGCTTCCTTTTGAGACTGTCATTTCTCAAAAGTAGAAACCATTACCTCGGTAAGGAAATCCATTCTTTCAACACATGGATCAGTGTTCTTAAGCAATTTAAGATTATTACAGACAACATCCTTAAGTTCTTTTGCAAACAAAATAGAAAGCCTCTTACAAAGATCATTACATTTTTCAATGGAGCCCACATTGGCCAATGCAAGTGTCATAGGGCTTACACTATAGACTAAGCTCAGAGCTCTTAAGGAAGTCAGTTCATAGGACTTGAACTCTATGGCTGCTTAAGACAATCTTCACTCCAATGGATACTTTCTTAAAGCTAGTTTTTGGACCAAGGCTAGTAAGATGGAGTATTGATACAGACGGGCTTGTCTCTTTAGGCTTTCCACTCTCTTTCTTGTTCAAAGAATGTAGACTATGTATTATAGCTAGTCACCTATGGCTTAAGAATACAACAAGAGGTCCATGCTTATACTCCCATGCTCTAGGAGTTTCTTTTACAGTTACAATGAAATTAAATTAGAGTTGTCAGAATCTATTAGCTCAGAATTATGTTTTCAACTTCTATTTGAATTAGAGGCAACTAAGTTGGACTAAATCCTGCGTTTTATTGGCAACTAAGTTAGACTTTGGTAAAAACCTTTTTAGCATGGAATTTTGTTTCCAACTTCTATTTTTATTAGATACAACAATGTTTGATCAAATGCTGCATATTTTTGTTGTCTCAGAGTAAGTTGCATTGAAATAAAATTGTGTGCCTTCTTTTCAATTGATTCTGCCATAGCTGTTTATTGGAATTTATTGTGACATATTGGTAAAATGACCATTATTCTAATAAATAAGTTGTCTTTTTAGAATCGCTAGCTGTTGCGAAATTATCTTTGGACATGTCAGTAGTTTAACAGTTTCATGTAGCAAAATCAAGGAAAACTAGTTTAGCTTTGAAGATTCTATAATATATGTCGTGGAAGGTGATGTGAGTCCCACTGGTCATACCAAACTTGATCTTCCAAGGTAATAATCGATTTCTTGCACTTGTGATTTTATAAGTGCCCAAACCTCATTGGCCTTTTATAACCTCTGGTCTATGTGTTTTCCATAGAAGCTTTGGGATATTTGTAATCATGGTTGTATATAACAAAAATGGTTGTTCTCTACTCTAATATTGATGCTGAGAAGACAATATTAATTGAAGTGGTATACAACAATATTAACTGAAGTGTTTATATAAACAACTGGCTTAATCCCTTGGGAAAGAATAGTGAAAGGATTATTTTCAATTTCTGGCAAAGCTTTTCTCCTATCATTTCATCCTTGGACATTTAAGCCGTCTTGCGAGAACCTCCATTCAGATAATCATTATATAAAATCCACATAAAATCTTGGAAGTCTGATCCCATGCTTCTCAACTAGTTTTCGAATTTGAAAGTCCCATATCATGCTTTTCAACTAATTTTGGTATTATATATGTTTTCTCTGGCAGAATTGTGTACATGGATGTTCTCTGGCAAATCTTTTTTGTAAATTTGATCTTGCATAGGTCACTTTGTTATAGGGCGATAAAGCTCTTGGTTCTTGGTGTTCAAGAAATTACTTTAATATTGTTTAGCCTAAATTTTCAAGTGATTCTCTGATTATAGAAATGCCAGGGTCATTCCTATTTCAAGGAAGTGATATTAGTTCTTAATATTGTTTCCAGGGTCGTTTCTATTTCCTATATGATGTTACTTCCAATGTAATCACTCATTATGTAAAAGAGACCTTAAGGAGAAATCCACTATATCTAGCTTGAGTGGGCCTAATGGTTAAGAGGATGTGTTTCCTCCTAAGAGGTCACAGGTTCAAAACTAGAGGGGGTAGAGTATGTATGCCTTCATTGACTTAGCGGTCAAATCATTGTGCGAAGGTGGGTCCCTTGTCCCAAAAGTAAGGGGGTCTCATACACCAATGTGGTTTCTGGCTTGGTTGTGACCTTAAAATTGGATAATTAAAATATCGTCTAGAAATTTTAGAATTGTATTTCAAAGGTATCGGAGTGAAAGGAAGCCTTGTCTTTAGTGAGGTGCATGATAAGGTAATGCTTTCCTTCAACATGTAGAAAATCTTGTAGACATTTGGAGGTTTATTTCGGAACACACCATTGTTTTGAGCTAGCCAAATGGAGCAGATCACATCTAAAACCAAAATTTTGTCTTATGTTCTAGTTGTAGTCCATTCATTTAATGCCTATGTGTTATCCCCAATCCATTGTTGCATTTTACATAGTCTATGAGAGATAGCCCATATCTCATTGGTGAGATGATAGTGAATCAAAAGGTTATTTCATGCTTTCGCATTATTCCCTTAAGAGCACATGTGTTGGGACTTGTCCATCCTCTTCTTCTAAGCATGTGTAGGTTGGGATTGCACCCTTGATTTGAGATTTTGGGCCCGAACATTGGTTGTAGATAGTTGTGTTTCATCTAGAGGGTCTAGACTTGTCCTTGAACACCTTATTTGTTGCAAACCTATTCATAAGGATTCATCAATTGATTTTTCATCATCACATAGATCAATTTATATGTCATTTTATATACATGCACATAATCAACCTTCCTAAAACATGGTTGATCTTTTTGTGCCTTAGACCATTAAATGCCACAAATCATAGTGAGATGTGCTTGAGTGTGGGTTAAATAATTGCATTTTGGGAGAACTAATATGCATTTACAATGTATATCAAAAGAAGAAAGGTGCATTGTAGAATGCATGTGGGGTCATAAGAGAGGCATCATGTCACTATACCAGGGATATAAAAATAAAAGGGTATAAAAAATGTGAATAAAAAAATGGATACATACAATATTTAGTGAAAATAGGGGTTTTATAAATTGGGAAGGTGTATTGGATTTATATTGGCAGGGGGTTAAATAATGTGATTTTTAGAGGTATTTTCCAATATGTAGTCAAATTAAGGGTATTGTTTAGTATGCCACGAACACACGTGCTATGTCAGAGGTTCAGTGAGTGAAGCCCCCATTTCGATCTTAAGGCTGAAGGAAGAGAGGTCTCATTACAAGCCGAGTTGTTCACTTTATTAGTTCCCATGAATGACATCGTTATTAGCTAGTTACCATGCCATAAAAATCACCTTCTCTAGACATTTAGAACAATTGAAATAAACATATAAGTTGTGAATTTATTTCTATTAGATGGGATAGTGGCATCTCAAAGGGTTAAAATGAAACCCTCTCAAGGCCATAGACACCTGCTGGTAGCAGTGGACATGCATGTGGTATTAAAGCTAATTTAAACACTACAATCTAGTTAGCTATCTTGACTCCCTAAAATCAATAATCAACAAAGAAAAATTGTTAGATTTGTTAGAACATCTTATGGAGTACTATTAAAATAGCCCCTATAAAGTGATGATGTTGATTATTAATGAGAACTAATAATAATTCTACAAATCAGGGATAAAGACTATAGGACATTCTGAAACCGATCATTTTTATCATCCTTCTTTATTAACTCCTATTATTTTTCCCCATGTGATACTCCTTAATAAAACATAGTTTCCAACCTTCCATTATTTCTAAATATCCTCATGCTCTTATTCCTTTTTACGTTAGTGTTTTTTGTATCGTAGTTATTTTTTTCATTATCGCACTTTATGATTGACGATCCTTATAATGATTTCTTGGTGTGTTACGAATATTTCTCGTCTTCCGCCATCATTTCTTTACGGTTGTCCTCTCATTCTTAATTAATATGGTTTTATCTGCTAATAATGAAAAAATATTGTCAATTCATCAAAATTGATCAACAGCCACAGAGAACACTCAAATTCTATTTGGGGGCGAGAAGGTATGGTTGCATGTTATGTTTGTCGAATTCCCGAGAAGGCCCTCTTGCATGTTATGTTTGTTGACCTTCCATATTCTACGCAACATTTATATATCATAGCTTTATTGTTTCCATTTATAAATTGCTCCTTTTTGAACAACTAATATGGGAGGACATTCAGTACACCATGAACAGACCAAATTGTTGTCCAAAGAGGAGGCACGTACTATTTTGAAGCGGGCAAGATGGCTTGAATATTTTGAACATTTGCAAGTATTTGATAATGAAGTCAGACTCAAATTCATGCAAAATTTGAGTGCAAGAGTTGAAATGGTAAGGAATATTCAAATACATGTAAGCAAAGAGATAAGAAAAATGGTAACATGCATCTCGTTAGAAGGAGAAAAGTGGTACAAAGTGCACACTTCACTACAGAATGTGGCCCTTCTATTTTCAAACCCTGGAGAAGAATTAGTCAAGAATGGAAAAGGTGCAATCCAAGTTCCCTTCCAAAAATTTGGAAAGTGTTTGTAGGAATTAATCAATGGTACATCACCTGTGATGGAAGGTATGACGTAGTGTGAGGTTGTCATCTCAAGTTAATGGTATTTTTGAGACAAAAGGTAGTTCTGAACCTTCCTTATTTTTTGCATTCACTGTTGCATGAAACTGCTGGTAGATTAAGGAATTCTAAAGACCAAAATTTAGTTTTTAACCATCATGGGCTCATTAAATTGCTAGTTGTCAGGAGTTTGAATCAAATTCAATAGATTTGGGATGGATTTTTAGCAAACTGTAGAGGTGAACTAGAGATTCCCTTAGGAGGTGAAACAATTGCTAGAACTTCTAGAAATCTTTCACCCAATAATAAGAATGTAGGAAGAGACAAAGAGACTAATCAAAACAAAACCTCAATGATAGGAGGTGCTTCACAAGAACCTATGCAACTTCAAAATACAACTCCTCAGAAACTTACTTGAGTAGAGAAGTGAGTAGCATCCTTCTTGGCCTCTTTTCCTAAAAAGAGGAGAAGGTAAGCTATACTAGTTAAAATTCAATAGGAACAGAGTTCCTGAAATCCCCCTAAGTATTTAGCAATAAAAAATATAATTCAAGAATTGTTTGATGAGGAAGGGATATGATAGAGAAACCCTAAAGATAATTTAGCTCAGGAATCATCAGTCCCGGAGAAAATAAATTCAATCCAGGAAGAACAGGAAATAGAGGTGGCCCATGAATTAGAAGGTTTGAAAAATCTATTGGAAACAATAAACATATGGTAGCCAATGGAAGAGCCTACAACTAATTTAGTCATCCCTCCTAACTCCATTCATAATGCCTCCGCTAATTCTCTAGTTGTGACTCTTTATGTTGAGTCCATGGCCACCGTCATTCTAGATTCTTTGATGATTTTGAACTGATGCTACTTAAGAACATTCTGGGGATTCTATTACCACTGTATTGAAAACCTCTTCTCCAGAAGACACAAATGCACAATTTCCATTTGAAGGCCTAATTGATGAGAGTTGAGAACTTAATGATGCTCCTTCTATTGGACCACAAATTGACCCTCTTGTTAACAATTTTTCAGAACCTGTGATTTGTAGAGAGCTAATGCAAGTCAATAACTCACCCATCAACCCTCTAATGGTTGGTTCATCCCATATGATTACTATTCAAGGTTATGAAGTAACAACCTTTGTTTTCTTGCCTCTTTCCTCATCGGTTTGGTCCAAAGACATTTCTCAAAGAACTAGAGGTACCAAATCCATGGAGGATAAAGTAAAAAGAAAACATCTCAATGAAGCTAGTTTATTGAGTAGATAAAATGAAAGTCTACAAAGGAAAGTACAAAATATGAGAAGATGGTTGCAGATTGGTAGGAAGTTTCATGAGGGTTGTGGAAAGAAAGTTGTAGAGAAACTTGGGATTGATGATAGGAAGAAAGAATCCTTGAATGTTGAAACACAAATTGATTTCGTACCTGTCTCTATTGAGGCACATTTTCAGACTAATTTTGTCCTTGTTTCTACTAAATTAGGAACCTAAAATTATTTTTCATCACTTTTTATTGAAGAATAAGTTCAGATTGATCCTCCACTTGTTTTTACTGAAGCTGAGACTCAAACTAAACCTGTACCTATTTCTATTGAGAAAGGAGCACAAACAAATGTTGTGCCTCCTTATACCCTGTTGATTGTAGATGCTACAATAAAGTTACTAAATAAAACCATGGTAGAATATAAAGATACCATAACTAGATATCAAAGGGAAGTAGTGCCTCAGAAAAAATATCAGAAACTACTCCAACAGTGACAGTCACTAACCATGATAGAGGATGAAACACATGCAAAATTAAGAGCTACCAAAAAGAAAATTCAGGCCTTGAAGGAGCGTATTTGTAAGATCATAGAATAGAGAGATAAAATTTGTTCTATTTACTCTGATGCCTTAGCATGTAGATCTCCAACACAAAACTATGCTTTATTTTTACTTGAACAATATTTGTTGCTCAAATCCAAGGCTATACAATGTGGCCAACTATATGAATTCAACAATGTGTTGGATTTCATCACTACTTTCCACAAGCAAGATGAGAAAACAAAGTATCTCTCATGTGAACTTGTTGATGGCCCAAAATGACGATGTCAACATTATAAGGGAGACCACCTGGTCAGGAACTTAAAACAACTCCTTTTCTATTAGGAATGGTGGTTAGTACTAGTTCAATTGGGTCTAGTTACCCTTTATCTATCACTGATAGTTTATAGTGTTTTTATTAGTTTCCAATAGAGAAGAAACATC
This sequence comes from Pinus tabuliformis, assembly GCA_031772625.1. Classification (NCBI taxonomy): domain Eukaryota; kingdom Viridiplantae; phylum Streptophyta; class Pinopsida; order Pinales; family Pinaceae; genus Pinus; species Pinus tabuliformis. The sequence continues at coordinate 1,096,701,423 of CM062820.1, forward strand.
AGATCAACCCTCATGCATAATTCATGTAAGAAATTGATCCTTAAGATGAATTAATGGCCCAGCCAGGCCACTCTTAAATCTTCCCATGTTTAAGAGGACTTCTATCATGTAATAACTAAAACTAAATGGAAACCTACTCTACGTAACAAAAATTTAATCCTAAATCTATCTCGATTGAAAGAAGGATTAGTCCCTCTCTCAACCAAGAGCAAGGTAAAAAGGGGATTTAGACTAGCTTTGAATTTGGAATAAAAATGAAGACAATAAGCCAAAACAATAGTTCCAAGGCTTATTTCCAATGTATTTAGCTATCTGATGAATAGTCATCAGATCTCTGGTGCACATACATCTAAATTCAAATAAAATGAATTCAATCTAAAAATATATGATTTCATTAAGGAAATAGTTCTCATAAAACAATCATTATTAAAACAAAGATAAAAGTGACATGAATTTGTCAAATAGTTAATAAGTATGTTATGTTTATCTATTCGAATTCATAATTAAACTTGATAACAATTAGATCTATAATCAAAAGATAGCTTTCAAATGATTAAAACAAACACGTATTAAATGAATTCACAATAGTGCAAAACTTCACAAACACATACTTATCTGGATCAAGAATTTCCTCAAATTTTATTAATTGTAGGTCGCCAATTGGTCTTTATCTCTAACAATAGTGTACAAGAATTAAAGATCTAATTATAACCTTTGACTGCATGAAATTCTCAAAAAATTTCATGATAGCATGAAATTTTCAGAGCTAAAATACATCTCTTTTAATCTCCACAAGTCTAGTCCAAAATAAATAATTCTCTACAAAATTCTTGCTCCCTACAGTGGTGCAAAAATCCTTCTCTTTGCAAAGAATTTCCTCCCTAAGATTCAAATCTCGAACCCGCCAAGCATTCTCTAAAATCCATATCTATAATTACAAATGAAAACCAAAATGAGAGAGCTATGGGAGAAATAATTTTGCTTCAACAAATTGATTGGCCAAAATTATATTTCCTCTCTTGCTGAAGCATTTCCATTATTCAAAATATTTTCTTCCCGATCTCCTCTACTACTCCCCTCCCACAATCAATTGAAATTCATAAATGCAACATGTTTGATGAACAAAATAGAAAACAAAAACCCATTCTCAACAAATTTTGAAAATTAAAAATTAATTAAAATCCAAATAAAATTCAAGATGTGATTTCTTCTATTGGGTGTGGTTTTCTTTTGATTAATTTTGGAGGAGGATTTAGTAACAACAATTTTCCAAAGCCAAAAAATTTTGCCCAAATCAACATAAAAATTTAATTTTTTGATGCAAATTAGTCACTTTTCCTTCTGCTAGATTTATGGGTCATTAAATGATGAGATTTTCTAAAAATAATCATCCGATATTATCCTCCTTTATCTTATTTTTCCAAGTATCTATTGTGGGATTAATTTGGTTGAGTAAATATGCACATATGCCTCTCCAAAGATGGGGTGCTAAAATAATCTTAATTCTGGAAAAATGTTTCTCTAAGCTAAAATTATGAAAATTTAATTAAAAATACAATTCTAATTAACTATAGAACTAGAAATAATTAATTACAATTATATTCGATTTAGAAAAAATAAATTTAATTATGAAGATGCAAATTAGTTAAATTAATTAATTAAATACAAGTTAATTAATAAATAAATTAAATTATTTAGAAAAACTAAATTAAAAAAATTAATTTAAAAAACTAATTGAATTAAATTGAAATTAAATTAAATTATTAATAAAATTGATAAATTATTTCAAAAACCATTTCAAACCAATGAATCAAAAGAATAAAACGATTTCACAAATCAAGGTTTAAAACCCCAAACAAATAATCCATTGGAATATCGGAGGTTATGAACCTCAGAGGTTTATTTTAAATGGGTTTGATATGTGAAATGGTCGATGTTCCGATAAATTGAATATCCTGAGGTAGTATAAAATCATGTGTTTAAAAAACATCAAGGTCTATGTTATATGAACCATTGGGGTAGTAACATATCAGCATATCGGAGGTCTTGGAATATCGGGGAAATTATTAATTCACCCCCGATATCATTTTGGCCCAAGGTCTAATAAATTGGCCTAAGGTCTAATAAATAATGTGTCGAGGATTTTATAAAATGCCAAGATATATAATGTTCCATCGGGGTTATGATATAGAGACTTTTGGGGTATAATAATATCGGACCATTAGAGATCTTTGAGTATCGGAACATCGGAAGAATTATGGGGAAGCATTTAAATTTTTACGATATTGAGTAGTTTTGATAACGAATGGAATGAGGGAGAGTGAGGTATAGTGAAGCGGAGCCCACGTAAAGTGGGACTTTTCCCAGAATTACAACCACTTTTTCCATTTTGAAATTTCGGTTTTTGTAATTTTTTATTTTTTTTAATTGGGATTTAACATAGATTTTTGAAATCTAAAAATACCGTAATTTTAATTCTTTTATAATTTGACTGTGGTAATTTTGTGGGCTTATTATAAAAAATGAATTAATTAGCAAAAAATAATTGAAAATAAATATTTATAATTAATTTACAAATATTAAAATAATATATTTTTTGTACATTTTTAGCCTTGGCGGCAAAAAGTATCAAATTTCAGATGGGCACCATTTGCAAACCGTACATCCAAATGAGAGGAAAAACAAACCACTGGAAAACTTGCAAAAAATTAATTCAATACAAAAATCAAAAGAAGAATTTGAATAAAATAAAAAATTGGCAAAATTGTAGGATACTTAGCCAAAAGAAAACATTAAAAGTTGTTTTAGCCAAAATTTACGAAAAGGGTCCCCATTATTTGAAATAAATATGTTAAAAATGGGGGTGTTGCATTTTCACATCAACAATGATGACATATGGGGAAGAGCCAACTAACTCTGGTTAAAATAAATGATGAACTTCAATTTACCTAAAGGTTAAAAATGAGGAATTTTATTAAGCCTTTAAATAGAAAAGCATATCCCACGGGTCTCAAGTTAGTGATTCAAGCAATATAAATTGAAAAGTATAAGTACTCAAAGCAGACTAAGACTAAAATCATGAATCTGGATTTTAGGAAATATTTTATTTTAAGATTACCTCGAATGCAAAAATAGAAAAGGGTATAGATATGAGTTTTTTTTATAAAGGATATATCAATCAATATGAATGGTCTCTAGCATCGCTCCACTGTCAATGAGCCTGAAAAGTACCAAGATGAAGTTATCTTTTATGCCATACAAGCATAGCCCCACTTCCAGTGAGTGTCCATAGCCCTGACGAGGTTGTCTTTTATGCCATACAAGCATAGCCCTACTACCAGTGAGTGTCCATAGCCCTGATGGGTTTACTTGTATTTACCATGCTTCCCCTCTTGATCACCTTTTTGATAAGCACATTTTCGAGCTTAGTTTGTGATATACATGAGCGAAAGAGGTGGTATGGTAAAAGATACTTGTGCTAATCGATATAATACTTCCATAATGTTGACTCCAAAATCTTTTCTCGTGACTGTCATTCATATGTTTTTATAAAGTGGAGGGATGGGAAGGATCCATTGAGTTAAACTCAAGTTTAGTTCTTTCCCTGAAAAGGTGAACTATATCACTTTGACAGGATGAATGTTCCTCCATGAAAAATATTTAAAGCAAGATGGATTTAAGATTACATAAAAATATACCTTTAATGGTAAGTGCAACTCATTGGATAGACAGAGTAAAGATTTTCCATGCCTTCCAATCATTGTTGGGTGACGAAAAATAAAATATTTCTACATAAATATTGGTGGAGTCACCAAAATCAAACCAATAACAAAAGTAGAAGAAATCCAAATAAAATAAAAGAAATAAGAAAACTCAAAAAAATGTAAAAATGAAAGGAAAAACTGAAAGAAAAACATCAAATTAAAAACAATCCCCAACAATATTAATTGTAAAATGTCTCAACAAAAGAGTGCAGTAAGACAACCATGCGTGTGTTCGTATTATGTTGAGATTTTTTTTTAATGAATTTTATCTTGCGGAGATATAAGAAATTAGGCTCTGAACAGTAAGGTTAATAGCATTCATGTAGTGAAATTAAACCAAATGAGAAGTCTCTGCCTATTGTAAATTTTCTTTTTTCTTAGCAAATCCTGCAATGAAAGAATCTTAACAATTTTATGATCAAAACAACAGTTGAGAAACAAACTAAAAGGTTCAGGGACTCCCCAATTTAGTTGATTTGAACATTACTACCACTCTTCCAAAACCTCAAAAGAAAAGAATAAAGAGAATGGGTTTCCAATCCGATCTAGTAGGGGTGTGAAACAATTCTTGAGGTCCCGCAAAACAGAGATATGTATACCAGCAAAACTAAAAGAAAAACTAAAAACAAAATGTAAACAAGTAGAGAAGGATGACAATGGGTGTATGAAACTTACCATTGGAAAATTTCATTTAATTTTACCTAAGAAATATCATTTTCTCCAACAAAGGTAACATCTTATTTTAATTGGAAGTAAAAGCATGAAGAAGTTGTACTCTTTGAAATCTCATTGACCCAAAATAATCATTTATTAAATCTAAACAAAAGCAAACAGTAAACTAGAAGAAAACAATGTTACATGTTCAAGGAATTTGAAGTAAATAAAATCCATCAGAAATGAGAATGATGATGTACTTCTCTATGAATTGCAATGGTAATTGTTCTCTTTATATTTCATATTTCATATTTTAGAAATGTGCTCCATGATTTTCATAAAATGTCAAGAAACAAGACCAAGACCCCAACAATGTAACAATGGTTTGTGAAGACAAGGAGAGGACTTGAATCTTCACTTGCTAAATTTAGAGTGATACAACAGAAATAGGAAAACTACAAGAGAATTAAAGAAATAAGTTTCCCATGATTTATTATGTTTACCTGTTCCAAATTACTTATCAATTATTGCAATATTATAGTGCCTTCTCAAAAGCATCTTTAAAAATCAAATAAAATATGCACACTAAAATTTGATCGGGATGATATGATGAGCATCCAAATAGTGAGACAAAGACAAAAATGTAAGTGAACCATAGGTGATGAAATTTTTCATCAGCCAAAAATTTTGTCAAGAAGAGTAAAATGAGGCCCATGTGCACACACCATGAAGAATGTATATCCCCAAAGTCACTTAGTCATCATGAGAAATGAACACTTGGAGTTAGATGAAATTGTAAGAAAAATGCATCCATGTTCTTGAATACCCGAGTAGCATGAAAGTCAACTTGAAGATACAAAGATAAGCAAAGAAAACTCAATGTGAGTATAATGATAAGTCATACTATAAATTAATGTATGAATTGATGAGAGTCCAACAATATTACATTACTCTGATATCTCACCTAGTCCGAGATGTTTAGAAGAAAAAAGGAAATCGCGTGAAGAAATTTCAATTGTTTAATAATAATAACCCGATATGAAGAGATTTCAGAAAAAATTCTCACAAATTTTTTTAAATAAGAGTTTTGATACAAAGGAAGTGTGAGGATACTTATTGAATAGAAATAAAATATCATAAACTTGGATGGAATGATAATTTAATGTACCTTTACGATATTTTTGAAACTGAGGAAATAGACCATATGGATCTCAGATAGACAAATTTTAGAATGTGTTTTAAAATGCTTCTGATATAACATAAACCTAAGAGTCTGATAAGCTAGAAGGTATAAAATATCGAGGAAATATATCAAAAAGTGAAAAATATAAGATCGAGATTCCAATAATTACTAGATAGAGGCCCGAAATCAATTCGGAAGAAGAAATGTGACTAAAGCAAATGTAAAATGAATGAGTGCAATGGAAAGGTTTTAACTCAACCGAAAAATGTAAGATTCAGAATGGGCAGAGATAAAATCATAGATAAAATCAATTTATAACTTGTTGCAATATTTTTATGCAATTTTCCTTTGCTTGTGACAAATCCAAATAAGAAAGAGTCAAGAAATAAATTTCAGTTGCATCAACGAGAGGCAGAATATGATTATTGACTCATTTTGCTAAATTTGCAAAGAAAGGAAATATGTAAAAGCACAAAATACAAATAAAATTCTGATGAGAATGGAACTACTTCCCTGAACATGTTCCAGATTAGGCAAAGTTAATTGCTTGCTTTATTTTTATACCTGTATTATTGAAAGAATAAACAAACGAAAAACAACAAACTAAACTAATACTACTCCTAACTGAATGGAAGAAAACATGACTAAGTATAATCATACTTCCAATGTAACCATTCAAGCATTTTATTTCCTGCAGGTATGTATAATTCACACATCAATAACAAAAATATAATTACAATAAAGCCAACAGATGAAATAAATCTGAATATAGTATGTATACTTACTGCTAACATTTTTACAACAAGATGCTTATTTACAATCACCTTCTGTTGAAATGTTTCCTCCAACCAAATCTTTATGGGATCATAAAAATAAGGTTGAATATTTAATAGAGAATGAAATAAGTTTAATGAAAGAGAGGTTGAACAACTATTAACAAGCTTTTGTGAAAATGAAGCTTCCAAAGAGATTTGGAATGGATCAGTGAAGTATGGATGAAGGCTTAGTGCATATGTCAGAAGATCTTCAATTGGGTTAGATAGTTGTTCATATTGGATCAATGCACTTACAAGTGTTGTGTCATGTTCAAGATACACTCTAGAAGGAAAAGTAAGCTGATAAGATATGACCATCAAATAGAATTTGAAGATTAACAACTCTTGATGACCATAATCTAAATTTTGAGATTCATTTTCACATTGTAGTAATGCACATTTTGAATTTTCAACCCTTAATTGCTCAATATGCCAGCAAATGAAATTTAAGAATTGAAAAACGCAAGCAGAAAACAAATTTGAAAACAAACAAAATAAATGAAGGAAAAATATGGAAATCAACTCATAATTTACACTATTGTTACAATTAATGTTACAACAAAATTGGGATTGATTTGAAACAATTTCATTTTCACAAGCAATAACCAAGATAATACAATTAGAATGATCATCTTGTGAAAGAGGGAAATATTCATGACTATGAATTGGAGTGAAAACTTGATCATCATAAGAATCATAAATTGGGATGAATTCTTAAAGGCTAAAATCATGAAGATAATTCTTTGCTTGAGAATGATAATAAATTAGAACAATTTCTTAATTTGAGTTTTGTTCATTCCCACATATGATTCGAATTTGATCATGAGGATTTAATGGAGAGGAATATAAATGGACATATTCATTGTCAGAGTAATCATCATAAATGACTTCATGACATTCATTAGGATTCCCTTCATTCCCATATGATATATCAAGAAAAAAGGAATATTGAGCACATGTTGATTAATGTTGGATGAATGATCAATAAATGACTCTTTATCTTGATAAAAACTAATAGGCAATTCATTAATATGAACCTCTCTATTTTATAGAACGATATTAATGCAAAGAGGCAATAAAACACTATCAGGAAAAATATCAGGATAAAGGGAGAAATGTGAATTTAAAGAAATGAATCCAAAACTATCTTTGTTTGTAGATTATAGTGTTTTTTATTGATTATAAATTTTAGATTCTAGATCATTCATTTGGCTAACTGTGATTTCTTTAAGGATATTTTTTGATTGTGCTTAGTTTAGCATTACATCATCATGAAAGAATTCAGAAATTTCTACAGAAAATTTCATATTATTTTAATCCTCACTTTCTACTTATGCTTGTTGATTTAATGACTGTTTTTCTGAATTAATTTCAGAGTGATTTTCAGATATCATGGTAGCTGGTTCTTCAAGATTGTTATGGTATGTTCTTTCAGTTGATTAGAAAAAATTTCCAAACTTTCGTGATTGTGTTTTGTTAACATGGGAAAGATGATCATGATCATTATTAATGCTATAAGAGGTTTGTACTAAGTGAAGGAATTGATCATAAATGGAAGAGAGAACTTCATCTTGATTGGTATGCACCTCCATATTGGAATTATCAATCATGTCAATAAATACTGAAGAATATTTATCAAATACTTTAATGGTTTCATATGGATTAGGAATGAAAGGAAGAGAACAAACGTATTCAAACCATTCCAACAATTCAATCTCCAAAGGTTTGTCTTCAACATTGAATCTTAATTAATTTAATGAAAATCTAATGGTAAAATCTATAAGGGCTTCTTTTTCAAACCTTCATAAATATTCCAATTCATCACATACCTATTCATAATCATAACCATCAAAATCATAAACTATGAATTTTGTGATAAATTAATCCCAACTGTGAATACAGGCAAATCGAAGAGATTGAAAACATTTCATGGCTTTTCCCAAGAATGTAAGAGTAAAAATCCCACATAAAATACCTTTATGAATATCAAGAAAAATATAATTTGAAAAACAATGAGTAAACTATAATGCATGATCAAATCCAGAAGCATTATTCTTACCATTAACTTTTACCTTTCAAAAGTGTCTTACTATTTCCGGTGGAGAATTGGTGGATGTGCATCGAGAGATACAACTCCAAATCGGAAGGTTGAGAGGAGCCATTGTGATTAAAATAAAACTTTAAGATACAAAGGATCCAAAATACAACGAGTTGTTAAGCCCTCCTTCTAGCGCCAAAAATGTTGATGGCCCAAAATCACTATGTTAACATTATAAGGGAGACCACCCAATCAGAAACTTAAGGAAGTTCATTTTCCATTTATAATGGTGGTTTTGACTGGTTCAATTGGGTCCAATTACCCTCTCTCTATCTCTGCTAACTTATAGTGTGTCTATCAGTTGCCAATAGAGAAGATACATTAGACCAGCCTTCTTCTAGAGCTCACGTAAGAAAGTGATCCTTAAGCTGAATTAATGGCCCAACCAAGCCACTCTAAAATCTTCCCTTGTATAAGAGGACTTCTATCATGAAATAATTAAAACTAAATGCAAATCTAATCTATGTAACATAAATTTAATCCTCAATCTATCTTGATTGAAAGAAGGATTAGTCCCTCTCTACCCCAAGAGGACGGTAAAAAGAGGATTTGGACCAACTTTGAATTTGGAATAAAAATGAAGCCAATAAGCCAAGGAAATAGTTCCAAGACTAATTACTAGTTAAAGTGAGTATATGTATTCAACTATCTAATGAATAGTCATCATATCTCTGGGGCACATACATCCAAATTCAAATAAAATGAATTCAAACTAAAAGGACATGATTGCATTAAGGAAATATTTCTCATAAAACATTCATTATTAAAACAAAGATAAACTTGACATGAATTTGCTAAATAGTTAACAAGTATGTTATATTTATCTATTCAAATTCATAATTAAACTTGATAACAGTTATATCCATCATTAAAACATATCTTTCAAATGATTAAAATAAGCATGTATTAAATGAATTTGCTATAGTGAAAATTTTCACAAACACATAGTTATATGGGTCAAAAATATCCTCAAATTGTATTAATTGTAGGCCACTAATCAGCCTCTATCTCTCACAATAGTGTACAACAATTAAATATCTGATTACATCCTTTGAGTGCACGAAATTCTCATAGACGCTCATGATAGCATGAAATTATTAGAGCTGAAATACATATGTTTTAATCTCCACAAGTTTGGTCCAAACTAGCTAATTATCTACAAAAATATCTCCCTATAGTAGTGCAAAACACCCTCTCTTTGCATATAATTTCCTCGCCAAGTTTCATATTTGGAACCCCCTGAGTATTCTCTAAAAGGAATATTTATATTTACAAATGAAAACCAAAATGAGGGAGTTGTGGGAGAAATAAATTTGCTTCAACAAATTTATTCGCCAAAAGTCTATTTCCTCTCTTGCTAGAGAAAGAAATCCCATTGTTCCAACTCTTTTCTTCCTCATCTCCTCAACCAATCCTCTACCACAATCAATTGAAATTCAATAATTAAAACAGATTTGATGAACAAAATAGAAAACCAAAACTTATTCTCAACAAATTGCTAAAAAAATAAAAATAAATTAAAATCCAAACAAAATTTAAGATGTGATTGCTTCTATTGGGTTTGATTTGTTTTTGAGTAATGTTTGAGTAGGAGTTAGTAACAATAGTTTTCCAAACCCAATAAAATTTGCCCAAATCAAAATAAAAATGTAATTTTTTTATGAAAGTTCATCACTTTTCCTTCCAATGGATTTATAGGTCATTTAATGATGCGATTTTCTAAAATTAATCATTTCATATTATCCTCCTCTATCTTAGTTTTCCAATGAGCTATTGTGGGCTTCATTTGGTTAAGTAAATCTCTAGATATGCCTTTCCCAAAGATGAGGTGCCAAAATAATCTGAATTCTAGAAAAATGTTTGCCTGCACTAAAATTTAGAAAAAATAATTAAAAATCTAATTCTAATTAAATGTACAATTAGAACCTCAGGGGTCTATTTTGAATGGCTCAGATATGTGGAATGGTCGATATCCAAACAAGTGAAATATCCCAATGTAGTATAAGATCATGTGTTTTAAAAAAAATGAATCAAGGCCTATGTTATAAGAACCATCAGGGAGGGTAACATATCAGCATATCGAAGGTATTGGAATATCGTGGAAATTATTAATTGACCCCCACTATCATTTAGGCTGGAGATCTGATAAATAATGTTTTGAGGATTTATAACATGGAAATATATATAATGTGCCATTGAGGTTATGATATCGAGACATTTGGGGTATAATAATATTGGACCATTAGAGGTCTTTGAGTAACAGAACATCAGAAGAATTATGCGGAGGCATTTAAATTGTTATGATGTTGAGTAGTTATGATAGTGAATGGAATGAGGGAGAGTGAGGTAGAGTGGAGTGGAGCCCACATAGAGTGGGAAATTTCCAAGAACTTCAGCCACTTTTTAATTTTGATATTTTAGATCTCATAATTTATTTTAAATTGGGATTTAACGTAGACTTGTGAAATACAAAAACACCATAGTTTTAATTGTTCTACAATTTGACTGTGGCAATTTTGTAGGACTGTTAAAAAAATAATTAGAAAACAATATTTACAATTAATTTACAAAAATTAAAATAATATACATTTTGTACATTTTTTGGCCCTCACTGTAAATATATCAAACTTCGAATGACTACCATTTGCAAACCGTGTATCCAAATGAGATAAAACAATAACCAATGTAAAGCTTGCAAAAGGATGAAAGAAATAAAACAACCAAAAGAAGAATTTGAAGGAAATAAAAATAAAAAATCGCGAAATTGTAGGACACAGCCAAAAATAACATTAAAGGGTGATTTAGCCAAAATTTATGAAAAGGGTCCCCATTATTTAAAACAAATATGTTAAAAATGGGGGTGTTGTGATTTCACATCAACAAAACTCTACATGCACAACTTTATTTTGGAAGAACATGTAAATGAAAACATTGTCCCATTCATCGGAGATGTCCAATTCCAGGATTTCATATCATTTTCATTAAATGAGATAAAGTGGGAAAAATCCTATCACTTTTTTCCCAAGAGAGCATAATATTGATCTCTGTGTTAGGGGTTAGTGAGGGAATACCTTCACTACACTTCTCTGCCATAACACTTTTATAAAGAAGCTTGATGTTTCTCCCTCACTTGGGAAAATTCATAATGAGGTATTACACTTATGGTGGGAACAACTGGAAGACATAATATTTTGTGAAGCCAAGATGAGATTGCAAGTATCATCTAGAGAAACAAAAAATATGGAACCTTTTGTCTTATATAATCTCCAACAAGCTATGTCTAGACAGCAAGATTATGTTACAATGTGATGGGAGTTGGGATCAGATGGATAGGATACAGGTATAGGTGTCCTATGATTTGGTGTACCTAGTGTTACTACAAGTTTAATTATGAATTGTCAAAGGTAGGTAAATATGTTGCTTTCCAGGAAATCAAAAGTAGGAGTGCATTCAAGCTCGGAGGAGAAGAACCCTATGAAGCCCACCCCTTAACTTCCTTATATGTTAATAATTTATTTTCATGAGGACATGAAAGAAGGTCAATTGGGGGGTGATGTTGGGTCTCACAATTGTCATGATTCCCTTATCCTATTTCTTAGTTTTAATATTTTTTTCTTGTCCTTTTCTTATATTTACGATATATTAACTTGCATAATATAGGTTTTAGAAGGGATTAATTTACTTTTGCTATTTCACCTTTTTGATGAACTATTTCAGTTGTAAAAGTACTATTTTCTTATGATTGAATTGTTATTGTGAACAGGGGTTTTGCGATAGCTGGAACTCGATGTTGTTTCCTGATATGTTTGTGGTAAAATCCGATAACGCGATGATGTCACAACTAACTAAAACAAAAAGATAGACCAATTCATATCCGAGAGAAATTGTTTCAGGCAAAGCCGTTGGTTCTCTCATCTAGAAAATATTAAGACCCTTTTGTAACTAGAAATGAACATCTTAAGAATCTTTGTATTCAGAGGAGTGCACTTTTTTAAAAGATTTACTGTTTTTATCATTTGGATTAAGGTAAAAGATGGGGACTTATGTCCCAAACAAGAGCTTTTTGGGTGTAATATTCTTGTACACATTTGATAAACTTGTTGAAGCATTGTAATCCTTTTTTCATAATGTAATGCAAGTTTTTTTTTGCTGAGAGTTAGTTTACTATTATGATTTCTCCTATGAGGCTGTTTGATTCGAGTGGTTCAGACCTACTCCTAGATGAGGTGTTATCTTCATTTGTATCATTATATTTTCCTTTTACCTTTTCATGTTAATAATATACCTATTAGATTAATTGTAAATCAAATGCTTTATTTTGATTAAGGACAATATCGGTAGTTGCAATATTAGTTTACAAAGATTTCACTTTATATAAGACAATTTACAATTATTGTTTCTTTAATGTTGTTGATTGAAGGTTATCATTGGATAGTTTATGTTTCCACACTAGTTTATATTCTTTTCTTGTTATCTAGTCTTTTCTATTACACAAAGTATAGTTTCTTAGCGTTTTTCCTTCTTCTCCAATTGTTGTTTCCTAAGTAGCATCTTAGCATATGATAGATTTCCTTGTTTCCTATAGAGAGTAATTAGAATTCAATGTTTTTGAATGATTTCTAGAAGATATAGTTTTCCTAAGAGATATATCCTTTAAACGCGTGTTTCAAATTAGGAGCTAACTCTTTCATTGTAGTTATTCTTATTGTTGTTAAAGAATTAGGATTGAAGTTTCAACACTATATCTTGCATATAATTTAGAGACAACCTTGCAATATCCAGGCGAAACCTCAGATTGAAAAAATAATATGTGGTAGTTAGCTGCTTATTTAGAACAATTAATTGTCCCAACAGACTTGTGCACATAACTCTCTGCTGTAGGAAATGTCAATCTAACCTATTTGGTGCAACTATGCTCTTTTAATTGAAACATATTTTGAAGTAATCAATGCTCTCTTCCTGTATAATTTCCCATTGTGGTAGAGATGAAAACCATTCGATGAAAGTTCCCTTTTCTCCCTTACATATTTTTACAAATTTGCGTCTTCTGAAATTCTATTGATACTTGGCACTACATCATCTTGAGACTCAAACTGCTTCTTTCCTTATATCTTCATTCATCCATTTCCTCTCATTCTCAACCTCCCATAATTGCATAGTCCCATCTCTAACTCACTCCATATTCTCAACTCTTCCTTTCCTTACATACTTCATTCTCTCTCACATTACAAACTTCTACATATTCTCAGACTTCCACCGTCTTTTACAAGAATTTATCTTCATCACTGATTATCAAAACTACTCACATATTTTAGGTTTTATAATTATCTTATTGGGTTTCTACTTTCTTGAAAAATCTTGATGCTAAACACCTTCTTCAATGCCTCTAGATTCAAATCATAGAATTCCCAATCTACACATATGTGGAATATCTATATGACCAGTTGAGGAGATGGTAGGCACATGCTCATTCTTGGGATTGCCAAAACTCATCCCAAAGTTATTAGGTCCACCTCATATTTGACTTATTCCTTCCAATCATCTCGGCAACCAAAGGTATGATAGGATAAAGTGTGAGCTATGGGCATGCATATTGATTTGATATTCTAGAGTATGATATTTTCTTGGGATACAATAGTCATCGCTTAGATGGAAATAATTATTTTTCTATCTCCACACAAGGCTCTGTTGTAGATATTGCAACACCCATGAAAATTTTGGCTTGCACTAAAATTTTAGAGTCTTCCTTGGTCTTTCCCATGATTTTTGCAAACACTCAAGCTCATTCCATGATCTTTCTTGAAGTTTTTTGGCCACTTTTCCTTATTGGATTAATTGTCGTCTTTCAGAATGTTTTACTATTATGTATTTTTTGGAAGCCTTTTCTAGTGGTTTCAAAGGTCGATCTTTGTGTATATGAGTTTTCCTAACCATGTAAACATTCATCGCACTCATAGACAAGGTCTTCAGCGTTGTCGCATAAGTGTCGTCATGGTCATCCTAAAGTCTATCTTGAGTGTCACACTTGTGGCAACTTGTCATGAGGTAGTCACATAGAGGGGAATGTTTTACTTGTGTGTTCCAATGATCTATGTTGTCGTGTCATAAAATCATGCTAAGTGTGTGATCACAGTTCAAGTTCATGATGAGTCCATCTCCCTTCCCACACTTAGCCATTTTTAGAAAATCTTCCTGAACGGACAACTTAGCTTCAACGGGCCATAACTGAGTTATGAATTACATAGTCTCATCTCTCTTGGATGTGACGTTGCTGCTTGGAAATGTGCAATGCATAGTTACTATCCTCCAAGGTTGTTGTTCCACATAATTCTAGAGTCAAGCAACCTTTCTTGACCTCCATATTTTTGCAATTGTTCCTCCCAGTCTACCTTGAACTTTGCACTTCGCACCTTCATCCCTCAAGATTTTACATTGCTTACTAGAACTACACAATGCATAAATATCCCAACCTCCCTTGGCCTCTAAAACTGCACAAATTCTTCCTTGAGTGCCCTTCCCTCAGCAAGAGCTCATTGCCTTCAGAAACTGTGCAGATTTTCCCTTGAGTCCTGTATGGTACCTAGTCCCACTTACCTCTTGAAATTGTGTAGTTTGTCCTCCAAAGGCTTCATCCGGTAGCAACTACTTCCTTCCTGAACTACACAATGTTTTCCCTAAGTGGGTACTGTACAATTTTTCTCCTCAGTGAGGATTGTGCAGAAAATTTCCTCAGTCAAGCTTGAGCTACACACTATGCAGTATCAGTAATTAAGCTCTCTCCATGTATGTTGGAACTATGCAATGCATGGTCACAATGCCCTTTCTTCTAGCGTGTCACTTTTCTCGTGCTCAATGCATGGATAATTATGCATCATCTTAGAGTAGGGAGTTTTCAGATTGATGTCATCTGTCATGAGTGAATTGGAGGAACAAGTACACTATCATTTCATGGTGAGGTGGTGAATAAGGAGAAAGAGGAGGGAAGTATTCCTAGAGGCTCTCTTCCAGCTGAACTTACAAGTCGATGTCTTAAGAGGAAGAAAAGGGATATAAGTTTTCAACTACTGTCCAACAATTAAGATCATTGAAGACCCTGCCTCACCAAGCTATGTGGAGGAGAAGAGAAAGCATATTCAAGAATACATTTAGCTCTTAGCAACAAAAGTGGCTTGACACTACCACAACATCAAGCCAATCCATTTCAGTAGTGTCATGTCAAGTCGTGTCATGAGTGGACCATGTATATTGTAATCAAATGTATTTTAAAGTGGAATTCCAAAGGACAGACATGAATATGAAGAGTAATGTATGTTAAAAAGTCATAGGAAGTTAAAAAATCATGAGGGTAGTAAAAGGTCCACAAGGGGGAAGAATCACCCCTTGGTTATATATACCCCCTTATTGTATGAGCAAAGGACTTTTCACCTTGCCTCTTCCTGCAAGTTGTTTGAGAGATCAACTAGTTCTTTGAGGATAAAGGAGTGGCTCCAATGTACCAATATTGGGGCTAGTGATGTACATTGTAAACATGTGTCTTGCAGCTTTTTCTTGATAACAGAAGCATTTTAAGGCCAACACATTCTTCATGCATGGACTATGAACACTTGTAAGACTATTCTATGGACATTTGTATTTCATGTTTTCTTTCACATGTACTAAGATAGTTGAACTATTTCGGTTATTTTAGTGATGACCATATTGAGAATGTGTTGTAATGGTTATTACCATCGTCCCATCCTTGTGGACTATTCCATGGGATACTAGACAAATCTTTCTTTGTTTTTTGGTTGTAACCATCGTCGCATCCACTGTGGAGTATTCTGTTGGATGTTAGATGGGTCTTGGTTCATGTGTTTCTCTTCCTAGGTGGTAATGTTACCTCTCACATAGAGGCTCACTTTTCTCTCCCCCCTTTGTAGTAGAAGAACATCGACACAATTTCATTGCAAACTCACCAAGAACACTCCCCTTTCTTTTTGAGGACACCATTGCATCACTCTCTTGTGATGACAACTCAAGCTAAGGAAAACATTTAAGGATTTGGAAATGAGCCCTTATACCCAATGGGACTTCTACACTAAATGATGTGAGTTCTGATTGAGACTTCATTTTGGGGATATTCCCTGAATGTTGGTGAGTCCAGCATTGTCAACATTTCTGGTGCTAGAAGGAGGGCATCCAGTATCTTATGGTTGATAGACCGATCGACCCCACTTTTACATCTTGTGGTCAAGGTATAAATGTTCAATCCACCTCCCCTACTTATGCTTTTGAAGTTGGTAACTCTTCCCAACCCAAACCTGAACGTGAAATCTCACATGATTAGCTTCATGCCATTTGCCCCATCACTAGTTAGTTCGCAAAATCTGTTGGATTGATTCTAAGAGAAGTTATCCTTCCATATTCTCCAAATAAGAACAAGACCACATCCACAAGGATATTAGTCTTGTCCATTTAATAAGTGGTTCACACCACTCTTAAAGAACTAGCAGACTCTATGGAATGGGAAGAAGAGCCTGCATTATTTCACGGTGGTAATGGAGGCAACACCTTACTCTCAGGCCCAAATTTTGGGAGGATAGGCGGAGAGGAAGAAGAACCATCAGATTTGGAAAAGGAAGAGGAGGAAAAGGAAGAGGAAGACATGGTAGATAAAAATCTAGACTAGATGACTTAGGGCCCATTGGCACTTCTGACTACCCTGCACAAGATGCGAAGGCATACAAAGAATCTCTTGGTGAAGTATGACACTGATAAGTCAGTGAAGTTTGAAGACCATTTGGACAATTTTACCTACATTTGCAGACACTTGAGGTACATTACGATGATGTTGCATGCATAATTTTTCCATGTACCTTGGATGGTAGAGCAGCTATAAGGTATCACGACCTTCCTCCAAACTCCATCTAGAATTGGAGGGGATTCAAAAATGTCTTTCTTGAAAAATTTGGTGAAGATAAGACCCTTTCCATGTCGTTAGAGGAGCTAGGTAATCTTAAGATGGAGAAAAAGGAAAAAGTTAAATAATTCAATTGGAGGTTCAATCGCATGTTGAAATTTTTTTTTGATAATACAAAACCTCATGAATCCATCACCATAGATTACTACACTTCTTCATTGAGAGAAAATATTGCACAGTTTGTAAAGCGAACTGCAAGACAAACATTAACAAAAAAATAGGAAGAGCTTATTTCCATTGAGAAGGACTTGCATGATATTCGAGTTATCTCAGATGATGAATCAACAAAAGACTCTAAGGACATGGGTAAGAGGTATCAGGTCTTCGTGAGCAAGGCTAAGGAGAAAGAACTAAATGAACTTGAAAGCATGACTCATCTTGTAAAGTCCCTGACCACTGAAATGGTAGAACTCAAGCAAGGGACAAGAGAGATTACCATGAGAAGAAAGCCCCCCAAGTACTTGGTTAGAAGGAATTCAACTTCCAGTAGTAGGAACAACCTGCCGGAAAATTCTTCACAAAGTTCCAATGTTGTCCTGAATATTGAGGAAATTGGCATAGATTCATATTCCGCATTTCATAATGAGAATCATTCAAATAAGACATGCCCATAGTGGAACCAATTCATGAGAAGTATGGCTACATAGTTTGTTGATTTAGTCATGGATGAGGAGTAGACTGAGCCTAATGAATTAAAGGAAGAATATACTTCATTTGATGAAGCTCCAAGTGTTGGGTATGGAGTGAACATGTTTATTGCACTCTCACAACCCAAAACAATGCGTCCCATAAGGATCCTCTGAGTGACAGCTCGACCTAGAAGAAAAACATCCAATACAACCTAACAAGCCAAGGGCTAACCACCGTGATTGAGTTTCCGAAGAAGAAATTCAAAGAAAACCTATTAAGGAAAATAAATCAACCACATAACGCAGCGGAGAACACTTAGAGAAATTTTGGGAAATCATTCTCAATGGAAAATGTTTCATATATCAGTAAGGACAGAACCATCCCTCCAGATACCACAAACCAAGTTCCATCCCCAGACACCTCAATCAATCTTCCCGTTGTGGATTACAACATTGTTGATGATATGAAGAAGGCTCGTGCAAACATCTCCATGTTCAAACTCACAAATATCATGAGCCAATGGGACATACTTGTATGGGAACTTGGGCAAACCTATATCGATAATTCCACGTCTTCAGAAAAGGGATCTAGTAAGTCTCCTGATACTCTTGCAGTTGTACTTAATACACTCATGATGGATGAAAACAAACTCTTCCCACCATTCTTGTTGACATTTGAAATATTCAATTTCAATGTACACAATTTCTTGGTTGATTTGGGTGCATTGGTGAATGTCATGCCATTATCTATTGCTAATAAAATCAATGCTAAATGGGAAAAGACAAATGAATAGATTATTTAGTTGGACAAAACTCATGTCCAGGAAGTTGTTGAACCCAAATATGTCATCATCCTTTTAACATCTTATGGCTGAGTCCACCAATGTATCAACATAATGATTGTGGACATTCCAGAAGCATATTGTGTGTTACTGAGCGGAGACTTGTCTGGCAAGATTTAAGGGTACTTTGTTATAGACTGTTCACACTTATGGATTCCATACAGGGGCAGGAACAACCAGATCTAGGTAGAATTAGAGAGATACATGAAGAACAGGATTACTCCCTTGAACAGAAAAAACAAGCCAATGGATTTCATAGAACTATTATTTTGCAATTACTTTCTGGAAACTCAGCTCAAGTGTTATCTTGCAGAGCCACCCCGAGTCCCATCAGACACATAGTTGGATCTTCTTCCTTGTCTAATTGGTGATAATGAAATATGTATAGTTAGTAGTAGTAGTAGTACTAGTGCAGTTAGGAGTCCCTATACATATTATATGTGGACTATGTATTTAGATGGATCAAAAACGTAGGAGGGATCTAGAGCTTGTTGCATTTTAATAGACCGACTACAGAGAAAACATTTGATCTCTAGCCTCTTAGAATTCGAGTGCATGAATAGCACTACAGAGTACAAAGCACTCATATTATGCTTATAGAAGGCCATCAACCTCAACATTTTCATTCTAAAGTAGTAGGTGACTCAGAAATCATGATGTGTTAGGTATGTAAAACCATATACTGTGTGTCACCTCATCTTAAAAGGTATCAACAAGAGGTATGCCGACCCATCTCACATTCCAATATTTTAACATTATTTCCATTCTAAGAATGCGTAATGTAGTTGTGGATGCCTTGGAAAATGTTGTTGCTAGGATTTCACCATTAAGGGATGAATTTTCTATTGAAATTATGTATAAACATTCCATCCCAGATAATATCACTAACTTACATGTTTTTTATGATGACCAGCAAATACTATATTTTATTGCGAACTCTAACGTGTTCAAAGATGCAGTGATCGACAAGGATGAGAATGAAAGGGTACCACATGATGTAGCCAATGCAAGTAAAAGGAAACTCATCCCAAAGGTTGTGGTATCTTTGGAGAAGTTGTATGATCTTCAAAACTGATTCCAGGGACCTGTCAATGCCAAGGCCCATAATTCCACCCTGTCACATGAGAAAATCAACTTGGGAGCTAAGACAGATACGAAATATGTCAATCTAAGTACTTCCTGCACACAACAATAGTGGAAAGCCTTCAACCACTTATTCAAGAAGTATTGTGATGTATTTGCGTGGATGTACGATGAACTCAAAACATATGACACGTGAATCATCCAACATGTAATACCGATCAAGGGCCAAGCCATTTGAATAGAAACTAAGGAAATTTCATCTAATGCTTGAGCCCCTCATAAAAAAGGAGTTGAGAAAAATTCTATATGCTCAGATCATATAAAAGGTGTGACATTCGACATGGGTATCAAACTTGGTTCTTGTGAGGAAGAAGTACAAGGAGATCTACCTGTGTGTAGATTTCTGGAATCTCAACCCTGCCTCGGACAAGGATAACTACCCCGTTTCATGCATGGAGAAAATAATGCAAACAATATCAGGGTTAGAATATTTTCTTTACTTGACAGATTTTCAAGATATAACTAGGTTCTGGTGGCAGAGCCTGACAGACTAAAAACTACATTTAGAATGAAGTGGGGAAAGTTCACATTTCAATGAATGTTGTTTGGTCTAGTCAACATTGGTGAAACATTCCAATGTGCAATGGACATCGAATTCCATGGGCTCCTTAACTAGAGCATAGTGGCCTATCTCAATGATGTAATAGTATTCTCCAAACAGAGGTCATACCCACTGCATCATTTGAAGCATATTTTCTAGTGATCTTGCAATTATGGGATATCCTTGAATCCCAAGGAAAGTATCTTTGCAGTGTCTAAGGGTAATATTTTGGGACACATCATTGCTAAAAGAGGGATCGAGGTATACCTATACAAGGTCAGGACTATCAAGAAGATTCCCTTCACAGAGAATGAGAAAGCCATGTAGTCTTTATTGGGGAAGATCAACTTCCTCCATAAGTTCATCTCTGATTATGCCCATATTGTTAAACCAATACAGGAGATGGTGAAGCAGGACACAACTTAAAAATGGGACAAACTTAGGGAAAATGACGCATTTACCTATATCAAACAAGATATATCATAAGAACTCACATTGTACACCCTAGAATTTGATAAAGATTTATTTCTATACACTTTTTCTTTCAATACCACTCTTCCTGTTGTACTTACTCAGAAGCATGAGTTGAATAATGAACAACCTATCTCCTTCATGAGCACAAGTCTCCAAGGACCATATCTTAATTACTCAACCATCGAAAAATAAGCTTATGAAGTGTACAAGGTGGTAAATCACTTCAGACCCTATCTGTCAAAGGACTGTTGTGTTATATTTGTTCCACACCTAGCAGTCAGATCACTGCTTGCTCAACAAGAGTTAGGTGAAAAGAGAGCGAACTGGATGACCAAGTTACAATAGTGTGATCTAAACATCAAGTTAGTTCACACAATCAAGGGTCATGGTCTTTGCCAATTAGTAGCAAAAGAGGTAAATGTGAAAGAGGAAGAATAAGAGCTCGCATGATGGGAGTAAGATATTGAAATGTAGAACATTGAGCGAGCCTCCCCCAATACATACATAAAATTTTGGTACATCAATGTGCACCAATACCTTGAGCATGGCACAATTACCTTTCGCTTCTCTACATGGTACAAGAGGGCACTCCAACTTAAAGGATTATCATATGAGTTAGTGCATCGGGTGTTGTTTCAGAAAGCTCCACAATGGAGTATTTCTCAAGTGTTTGGAGACACACGATTCATAAAAGGTATTACATGATCTCCGTGACGGACCAATTGAGGGACACTTTGTAGTAAACACTACAGCGCATAAGATTATGTGGAGAAAATTTTATCGACCTACATTATTCAAAGATGTTCATGCCTATGCCCACAAGTGTTTAGTCTATCAAAGGTGTACCAACAAAAATAAAAGGTTAGCATCCCTACTACGGCCCATTCTAGTGCAAGAAACATTCCAACAGTGGGGCTTAGACATCAATGGGGAAATTTTCCTAAACTCGTCAAAGAAATGATGCTATATTCTAACCGGTATGGAATATTTCACACGATGGACAAAGGATATTTTACTAAAACATTTGAAAGATCAAGAAGTCATCATCTTTCTGCAGCAGAACATCATTTCCAAGTTGGGTGTTCCTATGTCACTTGTTTTTGACAATGCAACATATTTTGCATTGTTAAGACTTTATGATTTTGCATTAAACAATGGTATTATATTAAAGCATTTAGCTAATTATTATCCACAGGGGAATGGTCCTGTTGAATCCATGAACAACAACCTTATCTATATCATCAAAAACACCTCTTAATAACAAAACTAGTTCTTCTTTGGTGGATGCCTTATCGATTGACTGAGTCATGCCTAAACCTTCTTTGAAAACCTCCCCTTACTTCCTGGTGTACGGAAAATAAGTTATCCTCCCACTGAAAATCTACTTACCTTCTCTACAACTATCACAAGAGTCCTAAGGAAAACCTTGTCTTTTAGTTCAACGTAGGATGAACACTTTGCAAAAGCTACAAGAGGAAAAGTTGAAAATGAAAGAATTTTTTTTACTTCACCAAAGTTGTATGAAGAGGTGGTTTGCTAAGAAGTTTGTAGGGAAAAACATATTTAGTGTGGGTGACTTAGTCTTGAAGTGGGATAAATACCATGAGAGCAAAGGAAAATACAATAAGTTTCAGTCCCTGTGAATTGGACCATACATGGTACACGGGAAGCTTGGCTAACCCACATATCATCTTTATTCACTTGACAAGAATATAGACTCTCTCTGTATCAATGGATAATGGCGTGTTTAACTTTTATGTAATGTTTGAAACAATTTTTTGGTGGTTGTGAAGGTCAATCTTTGTGTATAGGAGTTTTCCTAACCATGTAAACATATTTCACACTCATGCACAAGTTCTTGAGCGTTGTCACACAAGTTTCATCATGATCATCCTAAAGTTCATCTTAAATGTCGTACATGTCATATCTTATCATGAGGCACTCACATCGAGGGGAATGATTTGCTTATGTGCTTCGATGATCTATGTTGTCATGTCATCAAAGTATGCTAAGTGTGTGATCCTATTCCAAGTTCATCAGAAGTCCATCTCCCTTCCCACTTTTAGCCATTTTTAGAAAATATTCTCGACTAGGCAACTTATCTTCACCAAGCCCTAATTTAGCTGCGCACTGCATAGTCTCAGCTCTCTTGGATGTGACCCTTAACCTTTAGAATTGCACAATTGTTTGTTTGAGTCTTCCTTGAACTAGACACTTCACACATTCATACCTCAATCTTTTCCCTTACCTACTGGAACTGTGAAATGCATTGAGAGACAAGCCTCCCTTGGCCTCCAAAACTACACAGATGCTTCCTCTAATTCCCTTCACTCATTTGAAGCTCACTACCTTCAAAAGCTATGCAAATTTTTCCTTCAGGCCTCTACGCTATCGATTCCCCATTCCTCTTGAAACTGCATAGTTTTTCCTCCCAGGGCCTCATCTTGCAACATCCACTTCCTCCCTGATTTACACACAATTTTTCTCCTCAGTGAGGACTGTGCAGAAAAGTTCCACAGTCAAGCCTAAGTTGCACAATGCACATTCTCAGTGGTCATTATCCCCCCTATCTATTGCAGTTGTGCAATGCACAATCACTAGGCCCTTTCTCCCATCCTCTCACTTGTCCTGAGATCAATTCATGGATAATAATGCATCATCTTAAACTAGGGAGTTTCAAATTGATGTTGTCCCGTCATTACTGAATTGCAGGAACATGTACACTATAAAGTCATGGAGAGATGATGAAGAAGGAGAAGGAGGAGGGAAGCATGCCTGAAGACTCTCTTGCAACTAAACTTACAAGTGGATCTATCAAGAGGAAGCAAAAGGACTCAAGTTTGCAACTACAATCCAAGACATAAGATCATTAAAGACCTTGCATCACCAAGCTACGCAGAGGAGAAGAGAAATAACATCCAAGAAGCCATCTAGCACTTTGTAGCAATAGTGACTTGACATGGACACATCATCAAGCCATTCCATGTTATCAGTGTCAAGTCAAGTAATGTCATGATTTGTCATATACCACATCACTAGTATGGACCATGTATATTGTAATTAAAATTATTGTAAAGTGGAAGTCCAAAGGACACACATGAATTTGAAGAGTCATGTATGTTGAAAAGTCATAGGAAGTTTGATAGTCATGAGGGTAGTCAAAGGTTCACAAGGGGGAATCGTCACACATTCGTTATATATACCCCCTCATTGTATGAGAAAAGGACTTTTCACCTTGGATCCTCCCGCAAGGAATTAGACAGATCTACTAGTTCTTTGAGGAGCAAGGAGTGGATCTAATGCCCCACTACTGGGGCTAGTGATGTACATTGTAAACATGTGTCTTGGAACTTTTTATTAATAACAAAATCCTTTTAAGGCCAACATGTTCTTCATGCATGGACTATGAATGTTTGTAAGACTATTCTATGGATGTTTGTATTTCATGTTTTCTTTGACATATACTAATATAGTTGAACTGTTTCGGTTATTTTAGTGCTTATATTATTGAGAATGTGTTGTAATGGTTTTTATCGTTGTCCCATCCTTGTGGACTATTCCGTAGGATACTAGACAAATCCTTCCTTGTTTATTGGTTGTAATGACCGCTGCATCTGCAATGGATTATTCTATTGGATGTTAGACGGGTTGTTCTAGTTCATGTGTGTCTCTTCTTGGGTGGTACTATTACCTCTCACTTAGAGGCTCACTTTTATCTCCCCCTTTTGTAGTAGAATAACCTTGACACAGTTGCACTGCAAACACACTAGGCGCACTCGCCTTGCTTTTCGAAGACACCATTGCATCACTCTCTTCTACTGACAGCTAGAGCCAAGGAAAATCTTTAAGGGTTTGGAAAATAGGTCTTTATATAGATGGGACTCCTACACCAAAGGATGTGAGGTCTGATTGGGACTTCATATTAGGGAGATCCCTTGAATGTTGGCATGTCTAGCACCGTCAACATGCTCCTAGCATGATTCCTGTCATCACACCACCTAAAATGAATCTGCATATTAATAATCTTCCTTCACACCAAATATGTCACGTCATCCATGTGCATTGGGAAAATTTAATTTGACACCTTATTTAAGACATACTTTCCCTTCCTACCATTGCAAATAAAAAAATAGAACTACTACCTACCACTAAAAAAGCTGGAGTTTGAAGTTCCCAGTCATCCTTGTTATCATTGCAAATATTTGTGTGCATATTCTATAAGACCTTATCAAAGTATTCCACCGTGCCATTAGCTTGATGATGGTATGTGGTACATTGATGATTTTAGATCTCAAACTCTTGTGTTAAGGTTGCAATAGTAAAATTTAGAAAGTGTGTACCTTTGTCACTCATAAGGATTTGGATGTAGCCAAATCTTTTAACAACATTTTCAAAGAGAAACGACAAAATAGTCTTAGCCCTACAATCCTTCATTGGCATAGCTTCAACTCCCCAAGTGAAATAATCTATAGCTTGTTGACGATGCTGGAAATATGTCAACCAAGAGGATATCCTTGATATGAAGTCTCAATCAAACCTCACACTGATTGGTGTAGGAGTCCCATCTGGTATAAGGCCCGGTTTCCAAATCCTTAAAGATTGGGTTTGGCTATAGCTATCAGCATAGGAGAGTGATGCAATGGTGAGTGTGCAGTTGCAACTACATCAAGTTTCTTCTACTACAAAGGGGGGAGAAAATTTATCCTCTATGTGAAAGGTAATAGTACCACCGAGGAAGAGACACACATGAACCAGAAGGCTTTGCTTAACATCTAGTGGAATAGTCCATAGTGGATGTGATGACCATTACAAACAAAAAATAAGGAAAGATCCGTCGAGTAACCCATGGAATAGTCCACAAGGATGGGACAACAATAACAACCATTACAACACATTATCAATGAGATAAGCACTAAAATAACCAAAATAGTTCAACTATCTTAGTATATGTGAAAGCAAACATGAAATAGAATCTTCAATAGAATAGAATTACAAACATTCATAGTCTATGCATGAAGAATGTGTTGGCCTGAAAAGTCTTATGTTATTAAGAAAAATTTCCAAGAAACGTGTTTACAATGTACATCACTAGCCCCAATAGTGGGACATTGGAGCCACTCCTTGCTCCTTAAAGAACTAGCTGATCTCTCTAATTCCTTGCGGGAGGAGTGAAGGTGAAAAGTCATATGCTCATACAATGAAGGGGTATATATAACCAAGGGGCAATGCTCCCCCTCTGTGACTCTTTGACTACCCTCATGACTATTCAACTTCCTATGTTTTTTCAACTTACATGACTCTTGATATTCATGTGTGTCCTTTGGACTTCCACTTTACAATACATTTGAATACAATACACATGGTTGACAATAGTGATGTGGAATATGACTACTGATGCCATGACATGACATGAAACTACTAACATGGAATTCTTGATAATGTGTCAATGACAGGTCACTGTTGCCGCTGAGTGCTAAATGTCTTCTTAGATATGCTTTCTCTTCTCCTCCACA
The DNA here is from genome assembly GCA_031772625.1 of Pinus tabuliformis. NCBI lineage: Eukaryota > Viridiplantae > Streptophyta > Pinopsida > Pinales > Pinaceae > Pinus > Pinus tabuliformis. Next base: position 1,096,728,038 of record CM062820.1, read on the forward strand.
TGGCTTGGAAATGTGGAGTCTTCAATGATCTTAAGTCTTGGATGGTATTTGAAAACTCGTGTCCCTCTGATTCCCCTTGATAGATCCAATTATGAGTTCAGCTACAAGAGAGTCTTTAGGCATGATTCCCTCCTCGTTTTCCTTCTTCATCATCTCACCATGACTTGATAGTGTACCTGTTCCTGCAATTCACTCATGGCGGGATGGTAACATTTCCAAAACCCCCTAGTTTAACATGATGCATTATTATCCATGAACTGAGCTCGGGACAAGTCACATGCTAGGAGAAAGGGATCAGTGAGTACGCATTGTGTAGTTCCAGCAGACAAGGGAAGAGCTTGATCACTGAGACTATGCAGTGCACATCTCAAGCCAGACTGAGGGAAATTTCGGTGCAATCCCCATTGAGGGAAAATTTTTTGCAGTGCCCACTGAGGGAAAATATTGTGCCATGCCCACTAAGGGAAATTTTTTCACAGTGCCCACTAAGGGAAACATTTTCGTAGTTTCCATTTAGGAAAAATTTTGTGCAGTGCCCATTAAGGGAAAATTTTTCTTAGTGGCCAGTGAGATAAAATATTGTGCAATTCAAGTAGGGAGTGGAGGCTGCAGGATGGAGCCCTATGAGGAGAAATTATACAGTTTCAAGAGGCAGGGGGGACTGGTTAGTAGAGTGACTTGAAGGGAAGATCTGCACAATTTCTAAGGGCAGTGAGCTTCAGCTGAGGGATGGGTACTTGAGGAAGCATCATCATAGTTTTGGAGGCCAAGGGAGGCTAGGCTCTCTACGCATTTTGTAGTTCGGTTAAGGAAGGGAAAAACATGAGGGTTCAAGTTTGGAAGTGTGTAGTTCAAGGTAGAATGGGAGGCACAACTGCATAATTCTAGAGGTCAAGGGAGGCTGCTTGTTGGGCATGGACTCCCCCCAAGGAATGGTTTGGGGCTTAAAGACTAGGTTTTGACCTAAACTTCTTGTAAAAGCTCCATGAATTGTGGGTGCGGGGTGCGAAATTATAAAAGAGTGACAGGGTTGTCCACCCTAGTTTTTTTAATGTAATGTTGGCTCAATAGACCTACCCATGGTTCCTAGACCATGGGATTGTATAAATAGAGCGAGGCTCTATGTGTATAAGATAACTAATAGAATATGGAATAGAAGAGGATGAGAAGTCTAAGTGATTCAGTCGAAGTGTAAAGTGTGTATGTGGGTCATAAAGTAGAAGAAGGCTCTGTAGCTGAATGCGCAGAGGCCTCAAAGTCCACAACTGACTGTGCAGACCCCTGCAGCTGAGTGTGCAGGGCAAGTCGAGTCTGTAACCATTTGGGAGAATCAATAAAGAGAAGTTTTACTACATTTATGTGTATCTTTTCCTAGTTTAATGCATGATTGGATATAATTTTCAAGTATACTGCTTATTTATTGTGCAAACCTCTATGAATGTTTTGTATAACTAACTATAACTTAAGACATTGAAGTAGATGAAGGTTATTAACTAGTACTGGAAGATAAGTAAGATCTCAGGTAATAGTGCAGAGCACGGCACAGGCGCTCCACAAACCCTGGTTAGGGTTGTGCGAAGGCTGTGTATTAGGCTGCGAGGAATGAGGAAGTGCACGAAGTAACCTACGTGCAAGAACAAATAGTGGATCAGTTGAACCTGTTAGACATGTAAACGGTGTGGAAACCTAGTTCTAGTACCATCCCATACTACTTCAGGTGAGACTTCAGTCCGCTCCTTGCAGAATGTTGCCGAAAGGGCCAGTAGTACAGGGATTTGTTTGGATAATTAACTTTGAAAATGGGTCAGGCTCCAACAATCCTACAAATGGTTTTGTTGCCGGGACCGGGATCTTCGTAGAGATGTCCGATGTCATATCACTGGAATCTGACAAAGAAGGAAATTGAAGATTGGTTAGACAGGAATATGCACGAGTTTGCAGCGCAGGAAAATAGGAATCTCCGACTATCAAAGGAAGAGTGTTTAGACTACTACTTATATATGGAGATCCATGAAATTTTCTTTACATCCTTCACCACTGAGTTGTACGAGTGGATCATGAAGCTAACAAATAGCCAAGGAAGGTGTAAACTCGACAAGCCTATTGTGTGGACTCCAGAATTGTTGCGCATACTGGAAGCATTACAAGATAAGATCACGCGCGCTGTCAATCAGTGGCTCAATCGAATCATAGGAGGATTCATCAGCAAATTCATGGTAGATACATTAGCTAGCTATAGCGAGGAAGAATGACGCTTCCTCAAGGGATCGTGAGGTAAGTACATTAAATCTTTGAACACTTGGATTAAAATGGTGTTGTGTGAAAAGCAGGTTATGCAAATAAATTGATGTTTGGGGCTACTCAGAGTGGGAGAATCTACAGAAACGAAGGTATCACAGAACTAGAAACTAGCCCCTTGATTTCACCTTCGCAAGGGGATGAAGAAGAGCTTGCAAAGGTCTCGGCAAGGAGTGCGATCAATCTGATAAGGTAGAGAATTCCACGCATACCACCCCCACCCACACCACCACCAGTTTCACCATCTTCAACCCCGTCCTCACCCATACCACCTCCGCCACCACTGCGAAGTAGTATGGCAAGTGCGATAAAGCTACTAGTGTTCAATGGATTAGGGAATGAAGATTCGTACCAGTTTTGGTTTGCAATAAAAGATGTATGGGAAGCACAGTGTGTCATGGACCATAATATAAAGAAGGCAACGTTGGTCAGCACTTTGTAGGATCATGTGCTAACCTGGTACATTAATCATTCGAATGACAATTCGAATGCGGGGATCGCGAATATCCAAGCTGTGCTAAATAGAGAATTTAGCAGGCCAAAATGAGAGGAAAAGTCGATCATTGGAGTCAAGGAAATAACAATGCTACCAGGCGAGACCCCATGGGAATTGGATCAAAGAATGAAGTGCGCAACTCATGAAGCAAACATGACATTAATATATGGGCAACACCACGAATGGTTTGTAGCATCATTAACGCTGCATCTATGAAATGCGCTGTAGCAACAAAGGCTAACCACTCACACTGAGGGTTTGGAGGTCACGATGAGATTGCACGAGACCTCGATACAAGATCCTAACCTGGGGGTTTAGCAGATTCACATTGCAGTTGAAAAAATTGTGCCTGGAAACACAGAGTTTGAAACAAAACAAGACAACCCACCCGAGATGCGTGATGAGGTATGGTGCATAAAGTGAAAGTGCTAGGGGCACAACAAGGACGACTAACTGGTGTTTATGAATTACCTTACAAGAGGAGGGCGAATGCCACTAAGACCAGAGGCACAAGTAGACCAAGTATGATGCCTACATTATGGTGTGCAATTTGTTAGATAAGAGGAAAGCATGGTACAAATAACTGCCATCTATTACAAAAGTACACGAAGAATTCACAGTAGTTGTTCTGTAATCTTTTTAGGTTGGTAGGACATGATGAGAGCACTTGTAGAAGTTATGAACTGATGATGGATTGAACTCATACCTACATAGTTCAGGCCAAAACACGGGCCCTCAATGAAAACACATAAATGGTGCGCACCGGATTTCAGGGGTGCGGACGAGGCCGAGGTGGAGGAGGACCAGGAAGAGGTTGCAGACAACTGATATGTTACATTGCGGAGGGCCACGACATTATACTTGCGATTGTATGAATCCAACATGACCATCATGCTTATCTTGTACATTGTTTGATCATGAGATGGAGGATTGTCCCACATTGATAGTGAGGTTACACGATAAAGGGGCACTCCAACCTCCCAGGACTTAGAACCTACAAATGATGAGGTCCGAGCTGTGTGAGGAAGACCCTAATGTAAATATCATGCTCCGAAGTGGAATTATGATAGGAGATGACAAAGGCAAGCAACCTGAAGAAAGTACCTGGGTTCACAAGGCTCCAACGAAGGAACAAAAATTTGATTTGGAACGCGCTAAGGAGACCTTCATGGAAGCTAATAGGAGCTTCGTTGATGCCTCCACTTTAGGAATTAAAGAGAGACTGGAGCCAGACATGGACCCATCAATGCTCACTACGTTCTTGGAGACATGCATGAAGCTGCTGTGTGACAACAAGGTTGTAAAGAGGCTACAAGAACTCAAAACTAGATGCTTTGGGACCACGCTAGGAGAACTGCGTGTAATCTGGAAGCTCGGGAAGCACATGATGTGAATAGGATGGGAAATGAGATTGACCACATAGATTAGGGAATATGAGATGGACGAAGTGATTTTAGATCTAGGGTTGTTATTGGGAAAACTAGTGTCCATTCAGAGCTGCTAGTCCCACTAAGATGGGTAGCTATCTTAGAAACAACAAACTAAAGTCACTTGTGTTTTCCTTTATGAGAGATAGATGAGAGAGAATCAGAGAGTACCAACCTCAATCTTTCGCTAGTCTCCTTGCTCGTTTCCTCTTTCCTTTGATAGAGCTTTCACCACTCCTTTCTCACTTGTCCCGCTTCAAAGAACACCTATAGAGTCAAGGTAGCAAAATACCATCAAAGCATAGAGATCTATGACCATAAATAATGTAGGATCAGATGTACATTAACCATATAAATGCATATACAAATACAAGATTCAGAGATATACAAGCATATGGAGGAAAACTCAAATAACATTATTGATAGAAGTAGTAGAAGAGAGGATTACAACCAAGTTGTCTGATCCAGCATCATCCTCCCAACATGAAAGCCCTCTTCACCTCATACAAAGAAAGATCACCCAACAATGTCTTCAAATAGAAACTAACAACACTTCCTTACAAATTAAAAAATTCTAGCCCCCTGGATCTCTTGGATGAGGGATCCATATATAGATGTTTATAGGAGAGTGAGTCAACTACTGGGATTTTTATTAGTGTCATTTCACTGATAGTTCTTGGTTCCACCTGGAGATTTGAAATCTCTTACTCATCCCTGGCTGAATTCAGAGAGGCAAGTGTCATATGAGTAGTTTCTAGAAGATTCTCTGGGTTTCCACCTAGCAAACTACTTCTGCCATTTTTTTGCTCTTGCTCATCACACCCTACAAAAGGGCTTTCCAGTATGCATCATATTCCTTGTGTGTAATAGGTGAGATGCATCGCACCATATGCATGGAGCAGTCTGTATGGTCCTGTTTTGACCAATTCTGAGTAGTTTGTCATGGAGAACTTCTAGGAGATGATGTAATCAGTTGACCTTGTTCCTTTAGGTTATGAAACAACACTTTTATGGGTTTCGAAGCCCTTGGTTTATGGACATATGTGATTGGGCTTGCAGTGCCCAAATATGTCTATAACAGTTGCCCCTAAAGCATGAGGTCTTAAATCTTTTGATGTCGGGTGAAATGCTTTATAATGAGGATCCAAGGTTTTTCAAACTGGAAGGTGACCTATAATAAGATACAATACAATAAATTATCTTCACAATATTTTCATGATCTGGCTGAGGCAGGCATTCCCATGCTGAGCTTTATAAATTCACATTCATGTACATAAGACAGACAATCGTCTATGTGGCAGACTTGATGATTCTGGTAGAGCCATCATCCTTTAGTTTGGATTATTATCTGTGCAGCTATGATGTACATTTGATGTCTTTATTTTCCTGAATATATCGCAACCTCAATGGATGAAACTAGATCTGGGGTCTTCAAGCTCATTCAATCTTCACGCGAAGTACAAGTCAATCCATGTGAAAAGATGTTCTGATGTCGAACATGGAAAGACATCGCCTGATTACCAACCAATGATGTAAGCTATTAACAAGCACGAGAGGAATCACCGATAATGATGGTGACCCTCAAGGTACTGCAGTAAAATTCACGTGGTGTGAATACATGAGTTGATGTCGAACATCACGTAAAATCTTCAGTTGAAGGCCATTGATGTAAACCTGTCACTGGAAGTGAAAAACTTGCCATTGAGGTATGCAAGCTTTAAAGTACTGAAAGGGTTGTTCCTAAGTCAACTTCTTGGATAATGAGCTGATGTTGACAAGAAGTGACCCGTCATAGGAGGGCCTTAATGAATTCCAAATCTACGACATGGAATGAAGCAAATGATTTTGTGGAGGTGAAAACGATCTGATGATACAAGGTTTAGGGTGGCGGTCATGAAAAATGGAGAGTGAAGGTATTGCAGCAGATGAGATGTTAGCTAGGTTGGTGAATTCTCTAAGCGATTTCTCTTGAACATATTGGCAACACTGAAATGGATTGGTCATGTTAACCCCAAGGTGGATGGTACGGTGGACCAATGGTGATATGACTGGTGAACAGAATAACCCAACCTGACTCGATCATGGTGACAGAGTGAAAGGGTCATGTTCAAGAGCAACCTACTACCAATGAAACTATTCAAGTTTCCTTCCCTTTTTCCCCAGTCATTGTTGACCGGTAGCTATTTATTTTTTTCATGCTTGAGGAGGATAACATATGCTTGTTCTATAATTTTCCCTTCGGGCAAACCCATCGCTATGTTTTAACAAGCCTAGTGACAGTGAAACTCGCTCTTGTCTGCATGGACAAGTTTGTCGCTATTGTTTTAATGAGTTTAACGACAAGGATAACTCAGTCCTTTTCAATTTTAGAGAGTCTAAAAAGAGACGTAAAGGAAACTCTAGTGGTCCTTTTTCGTAATGTAATCCCTTAAGTCCGAAAAAGTGTAAAATAATACAAAAGGGATGACTTTTCGATAGTTTTCATGAGCCGAACAAGACAAGCGCTCGATATTTTTGTGTAATAATCCCTCAAGTCCAAAAAGATTAAAATCTAGAGGAGGGATGGCACATATGATTGCTTTAACGAGCTGGAGAGGTCAATTGCTCGACAATCTTTTCATATTTTATGAGTTAGAGGAAAAAAGCTTAAAGGAGACTCATTTTTTGAGGAACGAGTGATGTTTTTGGATAGCAACTGGTTCCAGGTAAGGTTTGGAACTTTTTCAATCACAGCAATGTAAAGAAGGTGGCTAATATAATCACTTGTCGCAGTTGTTCCTCAAAAGGGTAAACAATCAAATGGAGGCATATGATCAGCTAAAAAAGATTGGAGGTGATGGTAAGAAGACGACCAAGGTTCAAAAGCTGATAGTCATACAATCGAAATGGTTATTTACCGAAGGTTGGTTCATTTTTTAATGAGCTTAAACTCTGGGGGAACATTTTCTCACTGCTAGGTTTATTTTTTAACGAGCTTGAACTTTGTGTAAAACTGCTCATGCCAGTCGTATAATAAGGATGTCCCATCGATAGGTTGATTTTTTAGGGAGCTAGCCCCATTCGAAACTTTGCTCCAAAGAATTTCGTTATGAAAGCTACAAACAACCAACCTATGAGTTTAAAGGGTTAAGAGCCAACAAACTAAGAAAATAAAAGGTTTCTTTTCACTTGCATGCAAAAAGGTTTGCATGCCGCCAACTATAAGTAGAGTTTCCAGGTTACCATATGGAAGTTTCTTACATTAGCAAGATTGTTCCATCTGTGTCGCAGAAAAAACACTTCCTTAGCGATGTCCATCGAAATGGACAAAGGTGACTATTGTCAATGCCAATCACATAACCTTTGACGGGGGAATCCTTTTCCAGTCTGATCCATTTTCCTAAACGGACAGGACTGTCAAACTAGTCATATTCCTACACAGAAACCTACCTTATATCTAGGGTTTTCCTGCCGAGGCAGACCAGGGCGCATGCCTCCTGGGTTTCAGTCATAATCATCGAATCACTCGCGTTCATCAGGTGGACGGACTAGATATTGATGAGACATTCCTTGTGTAAAAATACCAGTTAAGGATGGCATTTTACTAATAGCTATGTTTGAACCAGGGAATGAAAGTTAGTCTATGAGCTAGACCACTCTGCCTTCATGCGGAAAACACATCACTCGAAAGAGTGAGGAAACAATAGCTTCCATGCTATAAATGTAGTTATGTCCGAGGAGTAGATTGTAATCTAAAGGTCCTTGGACTACCATCACATTTAGATGAATGGTTTTCCTTCTCAAAGTTATAGACAAATTTGGAAGGATCCCCAATGGTTGACTGGTTCCTTTGTTGAAGCCTGTCAGATTTCGAATCTCAGGTAGAAGCAATGGTGAACCAAGCACTTTCCAAGTAGTTGAGGAAAGGATACTCACAGAAGCCCCTTCATTTATGATAGTACCAACCATGATCATTATATAAGCTTGTATTATGATTTAGAATGGTACATTAGATGGTAGGCGGGGTCTGCCTAGTAGATTCCAATCGAAGGAAATGACTAGATTGCTTAGAGGTGGGACCGAATAAATGGCCAGATAAATCTCTAACGAACTTCCTTCCTATGGCAAAGGAATGGTAGATTTCCCCCATGTTCATCGGAGTCTGTGTTTATGAAGAGAATTTGAATGGTGCCATTCTCATTCTCTTTGGTGACAATATCATCTGAAGGTGGGCCCTCTGAAGACAAGATTGGGTCGATTGTCGTTTCAACCTGTTGACTTTGGTCCAGTTTGGACTCAGATGGTTTATCTTCAATGATAGGTGCTTCGACCGACAACAACGGTGTGTTAGTCGAATTTTCAACTAGCGATGGACTTGGCAAGAGTTTCTTGTATCCAGGAGGAAGTCGTTGCAGTGACATAGGATAGTTATCCAAGACTCCTTTAGCTTTGTCTAGGAAGGGACAACAGTGGAGGGCATGACCGCCTTCACACAGTCTATAAGGAAATTTGGATCTTCCTTTTTGTCCATTGACATTGTTTTCACTAGTTGATGGTGTGTTCTCAACATGATCGTCAGCGGTTGAAGACACCGGATTGTGCAATTGTGGAGACCAGTCCATCAAGATCCGTGTGATGCAAGGACAATCTCAATGATAGTGGTTTCCCTTGCAAATGACACATGGAGATTCAGGTTTGTAAGGTGCAGTGTGTGGATTTTCACCAGATGATGTACGGTTGCCCCCTTTCACCATTGGCTACTTCTTCTTCTTCTACTTCCCTTTCTTCTTCTTCTCAGTTACTTAGTTCTTAGTGCTACTAGCTTCACCAAGCGAAGAGGAAGAAGGAGAGGGAGAAACAAATGAATTAGAAGGTTGGGGAGCAACTTCATCTAGTTATTGATTGGATTGCTAAGGAATTGCGGTGTTTTGAATGACAGAGGTCGAGAAAAGCCATATCGGTAGGCCAATTGTGAGCCCTGGAAGGGACAATGTGGCCATGTGTGGAGCACCAACATCCCCCCAAGAGGAGAAGGGACTAGGATTTCCCCCAAGGGGAAATCCTTGATTGGTAGACTCCATTTCTCAACCTAAAGACCAAGAAGGGAATAATGACATTATTCCAATCAAAATAAATTTATGACGCCTTGACACAACTTGCTTTTTCAATTTTTAAGAGTCAAGAAAAAGCTAAACATGACTCTAGTCACCTTCGATTTTTAATGAGCCTAAAGTGACAAGTGCTCAGATGGACCTTTTCTTTTAAGGAGTCTAAAAAGGAATGAAAGTGACTACTCTAGAAATCTAGATATAGGGATTACAAAAGCAATCGCAAAAATACAGAATACTTTTTATAGTATGGTATTCAATCTTCCTGAATGTTGTGTTCAGTGCATTGCAATCGATACGGCAATAGACACGACTTCCTAAGGATAAAGGATGTAGCCTACTATGGTCTCCCAATATATACTCGATGGTACATGGGAGAAAAAGTCTGTACCGGCACTTGTCATCTTAAAGAGGAGGAATCACCCAACCTACGATGAAAAGTGATAGCTACCAAGCTTTACGACACCAGAATACGTCTCTAGTCTATACTTCTAGATTTTGTGCGTTAGGTTCCAAAGCATTTTTATGTTCATTGAAGTTTATTTTACAGTTGATCTTTCTTAAGAAGTTGGCCTTCAAGGTTCACTACATGGTGTAGATATAAAACTCCTAAATATGCAATCTAAGATGATAAACAATCATTTATTTTCTTTTTGCAATGAAAATCCTAGCTACTAAGGAAAGAGGGATGAAATTCTTTCAACATAGAGCAAAGAGCACACACTAGATGCACTTTTCCTAAATCAACTTCAACATGCAGTCTTAATGCAAATTCACATGCATGTATTGTTTTTTATTTTCCTTAATGTGAGAATGATAAAAAGAAAACAAATTATAGATTTGAACTATCTTCTTTCAAAGCAAAAGTACTCATGATTTTCTTTTCAAAAAACAAAAGTAAAGCGAAGACGACACTTTGCGATTTCGAATTTAAAATTGCTTTCAACACTTTAAATACTAATTATTCAAATAAAATACAATGGCAAAAGTGTAATCGACTATCTAAAAGAGGAATTCTTTGTGACACTCTTTTTCTTGAATGAAAACGACACTTGCGACACTTTCAAATCAAAAGACGATAGTTCGATTAAGCTACTATTTGTAAAGGAGAATTGTAAATGATGAAAAATACATAAAAAACATTCACAATTCCTTCTAATGGAGGCTGAATAATGCAAAGGAAGATGGTTTCAATAGAGATGTACTGATCATAGACAGCAAAACTACTGAATAAAGCTAAAGAAAATGAATAAAAAACCAAAATCTGGAGGCAGAAACAGTCTCATTCAATCATCGCACCTGTAACACAGGGAAACAAAGATGCATCTCACCTGCAACACATGGGAGGTGCAATGCATTATTTCCTAGAAGAGACAGTGCAATGGACCAATGATGAGATTGAGCTTGGTTTTTACTCACAGTTTGCAGCTAAGTTCAGGGATTTAGGCTGAGCTAATGATTTTCAGTAAACACAAAGTCTAGGGGCTGATATAATGAGGTTATTTGAGCTACCACCAGGGCACTTAGGATGTTTGCAAGCTAGATGTTCAGTTCATAAACCAAACTGGAGATTGACTAAAGCAACGTTGATATAGTTTGCAGTTGCATAGCAAAAGCAGTTTGAAGGCTAGCTGGCTTAACTTCAGGCTCCGTCTGTGGTTTATAAAGCAGAAAACGATAACAAAACAAACAAACTATTCGCTCCCCAGTGCAGTCACCATTTTTTTATTGGGAAAACTAGTGTCCATTTAGAGCTGCTAGTCCCACTAAGATGGGTAGCTATCTTAGAAACAAAAAACTAAAGTCACTTGTGTTTTGTTTTATGAGAGATAGATGAGTGAGAAGCAGAGAGTACCAACCTCAATCTTTCACTAGTCTCCTTGCTCGTTTCCTCTTTCCTATGATAGAGCTTTTGCCACTCCTTTCTCACTTCTCCCGCTTCATAGAACACCTGTAGAGTCAAGGTAGCAAAATACCATCAAAGCATAGAGATCTATAACCATAAATAATGTAGGATCAGATGTACATTAACCATATAAATGCATATGCAAATACAAGATTCAGAGATATATAAGCATATGGAGGAAAACTCAAATAGATTTATTTATAGAAGTAGTAGAAGAGAGGATTACAACCAAGCTGTCTGATCTAGCATCATCCTCCCAACATGAAAACCCTCTTCACCTCATACAAAGCAAGATCACCCAACAATGTCTTCAAAGAGAAACTAACAGCACCTCCTTACAAATTACAAAATTTCAACCCCTTGGATCTCTTGGATGAGGGATCCATATATAGATGTTTACAGGAGAGTGAGTCAGCTTCTGGGATTTGGATTAGTGTCATTTCACTCATACTTCTTGGTTCCACTTGGAGATTTCAAATCTCTTACTCATCCTTGGGAGAATTCAAAGAGGCAAGTGTCATATGAGCAGTTTCTAGAAGATTCTCTGGGTTTCCACCTAGCAAACTGCTTCTACCATTTGTCTGCTCTCGCTCATCACACCCTACAGAAGGGATTTCTAGTATACATCGCACCCCCCATGTGTAATATTTGAGATGCATCACACCCTATGCATGGAGCAGTCTGTATGGTCCTGTTTTGACCAGTTCTGAGTAGTTTTTCATGGAGAACTTCTGGGAGATGATGTAATCAGCTGACCTTGTTCCTTTAAGGTATGAAACAACACTTTTAGGGGTTTAGAAGCCCTTGGTTTATGGACATATGTGATTGGGGTTGTAGTGCCAAAATATGTCTATAACAAGGGTCAGAGATGAACATCCTGCCAAAAACAAACATGGGAGCACATGGGCAGGCCTGTGGTGCAATGGTATCCTATCCAGCTGCAAATGGTGAACCAGCAAAAGATCCTACCTATGGGGAGATTGTAGGGAATCATGGTAGATATTTAAGGAGCAAGTGCACTAGCAGATTTCGAAGTAATAGAGATTGTTTATGACAAAAATCCCTACCCCATGCTATTGGGAATACATTGGGCAACTGACATGAATGGAGTGATAAGTCTAAAGAAGTGCAAGCTGATCTTTGAGAAAAAGTCTCTATGTGTAGTGGTACCTTTAGACCCTACAGAACAATCGCACTACATGGAGCCAGTGTGCGACTACGACATTGACAACGAATTGGACTTCATCTACAATATAACCGTGCGGGAGCAAGACTAGGTGAATCCAACCATAGATGGCTGAATATCATGGGAGCATGAAAGCTCCTACACATCAAATTTTGATGAGGAGATAAAACGATGGCAGAATCGGTTACATGAGGTAACCAAGCTCAACTGTAACAGGATGATGAGATCATTGCACTACATAGCAATGGAGGTAAGAGATATGCCTATGTATGATGAGTTAAGCAAGGTGGATGACTTCCTGAACAAATTTGAAAGAGAAGTACCAGAACAGTAGTGTTTCGATGCTCTGAAATGGGTACTACGAGCTACTCTCGCAAGATGGTGGGGAATGCACTAGAGAAGTTTTGAGGGCTGGCACGAATGTAGAAGGACAATGCGCATGCAGTTTGGAAAGCCTCCAATGCAATTAACATAAAATATTTTCGAACGAACTGGCCTGCACACCCAGCTATCCAGGTGGATATAGGCATATGGTGTGAAAATTGCACAAATGCACATCGTCCTCGTGATAGGAGACACAATTAGTAAGAAGGTGCGGGTAAGGCAAAGGCACGAATGGCCCCTCTAGTTGGGACCATGAAGTATGGAAAGACCAAGTGCAAAGAAGAATATCCACGCAAAAGCTTCTAAAAAAGTACGCAAAGCGTTGAACAAGGTCCACAATGTGAAGCGAACAGACTGGGACCTGTGCGTACAAGCGGTTATATGGGCTTATAGGACCACATGTAAGAACCTGACCATGTAGGCACTGCCAAGGCGAGAGTATGAAGCAACTGTTGTAAGCCCTATAGTATCTGGAGAGCTTAGACCTTGCACGATAACACCGGTAGATACGATGGTTCTTGGAACCTTCGAAGCAAAAATCCAACAGGGAAATTTTAGGCTCCAAGAACTTGAAGAAGAAAGGCTACGATTAAGGATGAAAGGTGCTCTCATTAACACGGAAGTCAAGAAGCTGGATGACGAGATAAAGGAATATTTTCTCGGCGAAAATACCAGGGTGATAAGGCAAGATGCATATAGTCACGATGGCAGGTTTAAGGCCTATAGCCATGAATTGATCAGTCTGATGCCTTGACTTGGACTCCACATTACTAAGATAATTGACCAGGGTAGCATGATGCAGATGGTAAATTGCACGATGCCAACCGTAATAATAAAAGGTGGGTGTTTTCAATGAAACATGATGGATGATAGGATGAAACTTTACACGGGTGGTGCAACCACGTGACTAGCCAAAGGAAGTATAGTCTTAGCGCTCCAGGTAGTTGAAAGGAAGCATAGGACTATAAACTGTTATACCGAGGAGCTCCATGATGTGGGAGCTGCGTGCAGAAGCAAAGAGTCACAAGGTCCATGACCATGCACCAGGGGCTATGTTGCCACATGAGTTGGACAGAAAATGACCATTGAAGTCACTATTCATGATTGGATGCTCAACTTAACACAAAATGGAGTGGGCGACAGGCATTTAAGATGTGATTTATGGGAAAGATTTGGGAAAATCTGCCACTAATGGAGCAATAATGAACTGGATTTTGGGAGAGCTTTCGAATTCAAATTCAAAGAGCGCTATAAATAACAAGGGGATTCCCAGTAAACAACACCTGGTCATTGGTGAAGTGAGCTATTGAGAAGAGCCTTGATTGTTGTGTGCCGAGTGTTGATTGAGCGCCCGAGTTTGTGAGTGATATATTTCTAGACGAACACGAAGGAAACAACTGAGAAAGTTATGGAGATAACAGAAATTACTGCCGAAGAGGTCGCGCAAGCCCTGACTGTGGGGTATGCTCAAGAAGGTGCTGGGATTATGGTAAAAATCTCGAAATCACCATGCATGCCAAGACCCAAGAAGGAAAAACAAGTGATGGTTCCTGTACGTGTGTCCCCACGGAACACGTTGCGCAACAAGATTTCAATGGAGGAGAAGGCGAAAGTCATCACCATAAAGACCAATGAAAAAGAAGAAGACCTAGAGGACCTAATCATCACAGAAGCTGAGGATGAAGCCATCGAGGAGGAAACTGACCCTGCACAGCCCCCAACAAAGCTTCCCACCTATGTCCCCCCACAGAAAGGGAGGCTAAAGTTCCCAAGGATCTTGATGAGACCAAGAGCTTGCTCCAAACCCCACTCCTCCTAGACAACATTATTTTAAGGGCATGCACCGGGGACGTGTGCCGAGCTTAAAATTCGAATATTGGGACCTCGCTAACCATGGGAAGTGCCCTCACCTTGAGACCTCACACCTCATTAAGCCTAAGCATAACACCACAGTGGGGGTTACAAAATTAGAGCCATGAAAGTGGTTGCACGGAGTGGAAAAGGCTGAGCTACTTAACCTACTCTAGGTGTCGCATTTCCACCGTGCCCCAATAACCATTTCATCATTAGGCAGCTGCTCTGCTTGGTGCACGATGGGTGTTTGTGGCTAGAGGAGCCCATCCGCATCATTTCAAACTTGATTCACCACATTTCTTGGCTTCCATGCAAAGGAGAGGACGTTGTGGACATCCCAGAAGGGAAGAGCAGTGACATGGCCAATGTGAAGGCCATGAAGAAGAAGTACAAGTTGGCAAAGAAGAAAAGGGGCTACGCCATATCCGACATCAATGAAAAAGCAATGAAAATGGTAACCCAGGTACTAGCCGGTAAGGTTATGTGCAAGTGCTACGTAGATGAGGTACCCACGTCGGTGGTTGCACTAGCTGAGCAGTTCGTGGAGTGGGTCCAGTTTAACTAGTCTAAGTTCCTCTGCAAGGAGTTTTTTGAGAATTGATGCGAAGCTTAAGAATAGGGAAAAACATTCCACTATGCATGGTTTTTGTTATCCATAGTGCTCATGACAGGGGAATTACCTGAGGATAGTCAATTCCCCACAATTGACAAAGATCTGTCGGAGGCCGCGAAGTATGCTTCGCTTTGGGCCATGAAAGGTGCCACTAGGATCCATGACAGTAAAATATTCTGGGTGTTCATGGAGATGAACCTCATAATGGGGATCAACCACAAGCCGCTATTTTTACCCACTGCCTACAATAGCCTTCAGAGTTTTGTGGAATTTGGAGCGAACATCCATAACATTTACATCAGGGCATGCAAGGACCTGACCAAACAATGGAGAAAGCTACCCTTTATAGCCACAGACTTTGTCATCTTTAACGTATTGGAGACATGGCCATTGGAGTGGCATGCTCGAGACATCACGGAGATAGAGAAGTCAGTGGTACAGAGGAAGAAAGATAAGGCCAAACTGTGAATCGCACAGTTGGTGAAAAGGAGAAGGAAGGAGGTAGCGAAAGTTGAAGTGTGGACGGTGTGGGACACTGCATAGATAGCAACTGCTCAGGGAAAGGCCGCAATAGTAGTAGCAGCGCAGGAGGCAGATGCGAAGGCACGCAAGGGCCAAACGTCACCTTCGCATGGGCAGGAAGCAGAGGAAGAAGAGGGAGGTGCGAACCCAAAAACTGCGTCAGCACAGTTGGAGTACCAACACCCAACCCAGAGGACATGGTCATGCAAGAAGGTCAAGGCATCGAAGTTTTCTATTGACCCCGATCACCCTAACTAAGGGTGATCTACATGACATCGGTGAGATAGTGAATGATGTCACCTTCGAGGTCCTCCAAAATTTCATGCAAGAGAACTAGATTGTGTTCGGGGCCCTCAGAGTGCAGCTGCAGGGGTTGCAGGTGCACCCTCCTCAGGCTAGTACCCTTTCAACCAGCCTCGTAGTCGGAACAACGACAACAGAATAGATGTTGTGTGCTTGAGTGATGAGTACCATAGTGCTACTAGAAGGGGCACTAGTGACAGAAAATGAGGCCAACAGGGCTACAGTCACTGTGCTGAAGGGTCTCGATATCAATATGGCTACACTTCCGCGAGAGAGCTTATATGTTTTGTAGGATGGGGTAACTGCAGAGCTGCGAGCTAGGGAGAGCCATGCACTGCAAGTATTCAGCAATCAGAAAATCAATATAGAACAATTGAGCTTGTAGCGCGATGAAGTGGTGTCGCAGAATTGACAACTGGTATAGGTAATAGACGAAGCTTTCCAAAGCATCCCAGAGCTACCCATCCAACAGACATACCAGTAGAGGCGCGCTTCCATAGGTTAGTAGCAGGGGTACGTGAGGTGAGGGAGGAAATGAGAAAGGTTTAGCTCGAGCTGAACCTTCAGTTCGCCAAGTTGCGATTAAAGGTGCAACCATCCACCCCTATGGAAGTCAGAGAATAGTGTGCTAGTGCTATCACTGCGGGACTAGATGAAATTGATAGTGCAGTGCGAGACTGCACCATCATGTTGGATGAATCATTTGAGGTCCTCACAAATATGCAGGAGGATCCCAACATCCAGTTCTTAGAGACAGAGGTGAGAGAACTCCAATAGAAGTATGACAGTGTCAAAGGAACTGCACAAACGGTGGTCCTCACTTAGATGCTTGTGTGGATGCAACGGGCCAAATAATTGAAAGAATAGGTGGACGCGACATGACACAAGGAAGTGGTGCTGAAGGTGCGCGTTCAGCCTTGGATGGATGAGGCTTTCACCATCACAATAGAAATTGAAGGCAAGCTCTCACACATGCAGGAGATACATGCACTGATGCAGAGAAGCAATTTCAATAGTGGTCTCGGAATAATGCATGCAGCAAATCCAGCAAGCAGCACCTCGTTGCACTGCTGACCGTGACATAGTTCAAAAAGAGTTGGGAGGACTCTGCACAAAGATCTCTGCACCGACAGAGTCACTCGAGGATGAGTCACGATGTTTGTGTTGGGGGCCTATTGGGCATGGAATCCCCCTAAGGCATGGTTTGGGGCTTAAAGACAATTTTTTCACTGAATCTTCTTGTAAAAGCTCAGTGAATTGTGGGCATAGGGTGTGAAATTATAATAGAGCCACAGGGTTGTCCACCCTAGTTTTTGTAATGTAATGTTGGCTGGATAGACCTACCCATGGTCCGTGGACCACGGGATTGTATAAATAGAGCGAGGCTCTAAGTGTTTATGATAACTAATTAAAGATAGAATACAAGAGCATGAGAAGTCTAAGTGATTGAATCAATGTGTAAGGTGTGTCTATGGGTCATGTAGTAGGAGAAGGCTCTGCATCTGAGTGCGCAGAGGCCTCGAAGTTCACAGCTGAGTCCACAGACCCCTGCAGGTAAGTGCGTAGGGTAGGTTGAGTCTATAACCATCAGGAGAATCAATAAAGAGAAGTTTTACTACATTTCTATGTATCTTTTCCTAGTTTAATGCATGATTGGAAATAATTTGCAAGTATACTGTTTATTTACTGCGCAAACCTATATGAATGTTTTCTATATCTAATTAAAACTTAAAAAATTCAAGTAGGCAAAGGTTATCAACTAGTACTGGAAGATAAGTAAGATCTCGGGTAATAGTGCAGAGTGCAGCATGGGCACTTCACAACCCCTAGTTAGGGTTGCGCGAAGGCAGTGTATCAGACTGCAAAGAATGGGAAAGTGCGCGAAGCAACCTGCGCATAGGAACAAACAGTGGACGAATCAAACTTCTCAGACATCTCAAGGGTCTGAAAACCTGGTTCTAGCACCCTCCCATACTACTTTGGGTGAGACCTCAATCCGTGCACCGTAGACTATTGCCGAAAGGTCTAGTAGTAGAGGGATTTGTTTGGCTAATTAACTCTGAACCTGGGTCAGGACCCACCAAGGCAACACTGCTGGACTTTGGAATTTCATAGAACAGAAACCCTGGAGGAAAGTGACTACGCATTATGTAGTTCTAGGTAGTATGGTCACATCCAAGAGGGCTGAGACTATGCAGTGCGCAGCTCAGTCAGGGCCCAATAAAGCTAAGTTTCCTTGTCGAGAATATTTTTCGAAAATGGCTAAGTGTAGGAAGGGAGATGGACTCATGATGATCTTGAACTGTGATCAAACACTTTAGCATACTTTGATTGCATGACAACATAGATCATCCAAATAAACAAACAAATCATTTCAATCTATGTGACTTCCTCATGACAAGATGCAACAAGTGTGACCATTTAGATAGACTATGTGACGATAGTGATGACACTTGTGCAAAAATTCTCAAGACTTTGTGTATGGATGCGAAGGATGTTTAAATGATTAGGACATCTCATATACACAAAGAATTACCTTTGAAACCACCAGAAAAATAATTGCAAACATTATACAATAAACAAACATGCTAGAAGATGACAGTTAATCCAACAAGAAAAAGGGGCCAAAGAATTTCAAGAATGCTCATGGAATGAGCTTAAGTGTTTGAAACAATCAAGGAAAATACCAAGGAAGGCTTTGAATTTTGAGTGCAAGCCAAAATTTTGGAGGTTGGTGCAACAACTACAACATAGTCATAATAATATACCTTGCACTTGATCTTCAAGTAGGTGGGTTGATAAGGCCCAAAAAATCTATGGCCAACTTGTCAAAAGTCTGCAATGAAATCTATGGGACAAAAGTCATCTAATCCCTTTTGGAGGGTATCCCCACCCTCTAGAAAATGTTTCAGCTCTTACATAAATTCTTTACATCTGTTTGTATCGTCAGACAACATATTATTGCATGCATAATTTTTTGTGTCTTGGCTTTTTTCTGCATAGTTTCTGCCTTCTACAACTTCACGTACCTTGGCCAAGATCATCATGCATTCATGTTATATTATGCTTCTACTGAAAACTCCATTAATGTGAAACTTGTTTAAACATCCTACAATTAACTCATAGTTTGCAGCCTTGATGACTAACTACTTCTATGCGACCCTATAGTATGTGGGTGTGACTTCAACACTCAAGAACA
Organism: Pinus tabuliformis; assembly: GCA_031772625.1. Taxonomy (NCBI): domain Eukaryota; kingdom Viridiplantae; phylum Streptophyta; class Pinopsida; order Pinales; family Pinaceae; genus Pinus; species Pinus tabuliformis. The sequence goes on from CM062820.1 coordinate 1,096,747,313, forward strand.
ACACAATTTCTGCAAAGTAATCATCCACCATTGTCATCCAAAATAAATATGCATCAGAAAATTCATCATACAAACTCTGAGCTTATACCTCTGTAGGAATTCTAGACGGATGATCCATGCTTGAATTCAAGAACCTAAGTTTAACCTCCACCTTAAAGTCATACTTCTATAGTAATAACAACCATCGTCAAATATGCCCCCCCAACACTAGCTTGATGACCAGGTACCTTAGTGTAGAATGATATATATAAATATATATATATACATATATATATATATATATATATATATAGCATACGTTTAATGCCCAAGAGGTAATGCTAGTAATTTTTCAAAGCATTTATCATGGGGAATTATTTTTTCTCAATGTTGGTGTAGGTATGCTTGTTGTAGATAAATTTATACCAGCAAATGCGATCAAGTGATCCAAATCACCTGCTCCGAGGTTTTCTAACACATCTCCCAACATAAGAGATGATGCATCTACATGTACATGAAAATCCTTTCTCTAATTGGTAAAAGTTTAGATAATCACACTGAACATCTTTTCCTTTAGTGTATCAAAGTCCTATTAAGACTCCTCTATCCAATTAAATGGGACCTATTTCTTTAGTAGATGCACCATGAGTGCAATTATATGAGCATAACCTTTTATAAATTTTTGGTAATAACTTGTGTGACCCAATGTAGCACACAATTGTTGAAATGGCATAGGGGAAGGAGGGTCCACTATAATCTCAATCTTGGAAATGTCTAGCAATAACCCCTATTTGCACACAATGTGGCCCATTTGGATGAAAAATCAAAAGAAAAAATGCTCTTCTTAAGGTTCAAGGATATTTGCAAATTCCTACGCCTCTCTAGAATCAATTGTAACACATCAATGTCCTTATGTAGTAAGATAAACACTTTATAAGCATCGTAATAGATCTCCAAAATTTTTGTATAAAATCCTTAGAAGATGCTAGTAGTACGCTTGAAAAAATAGTTTGTGGTTTTTCAGATTGAAGGGAATTATTATGTGCTGAAAGAAACCCCACATTGTCACAAATGTAGTATTGTTCTATTCCTCCTTATCAATTCAGATCTAGTGGCATCCCTGACATCCATTAATAAAAGACTATGCCTCTTTACCCCCAACACTATCCAAGACTTTATCTGTAAATGGAGTGGGAAACACCTCATGTACATATGCATTATTATGTTTCCTCAAGTAAACACGAATGTGGATCTCCCTTGTTTTGTTGTTTTGCAACAGGATAGGGTTGATCCATTTTGAGTCCTCCACCAATTTGATGATCCTAGCTTCGAGCATCATATCTAGATCCTCCTTTACTTGTTTTCTTATACACCAAATTAAGTCGGTAAAACCTTTATTTCAGTTGTTCACATATAGCTGTTACATGTCAATTCATCTCCATGACAGTTGATCAGTTTATGGGTCTTTTTACCATCCGTGACCATGTTTGAACTAGATCTCTCAGAAGTCAAACAACCAAAAATATCTTGAAGTAGATGAGGAATTTGGGGAAAATAGTTGTCACACCTTGTTAAGTTCAACCTGTGCTGATTTTTCTAGAGTTTCCCACGAATTCCATGAAATTAACTCTGAGAACAACACGTAGTTTCTCTCTATTTGCTACTATAAACCTGCACAAGTGAATTCAAGAAAGTAAAAATAAAAAGTACATTCTAGAAACATATTTGGTCGAATATTTCCCAAATGAAAGCTTCTAGGTGATGACTATTGGAACTATAACCCTCAGATGATGCATCTTAATCCCTTTTCTCATGGCAACCTAATCCCACGATTAAGGAGTCTCATCCTCCTCTTTTGGATATAAAACATCTTCCTCTTAGCCTATAAAATGACTAGAGGCTAGAGGGATTGAGGAGGTCAGAACTCAGCGAAGACAAACTTATGTTGTTAGTTTGAGATTGGAAAGCTTATTACCTAAGGAGGAGAATGAAAACATTTGGGAGGGACCTCATGGCATCAAGGCGAAGGTTATAAGGCTCCTCTTAATCTTTGATTAATACAAATGAACAATTTCTCCCATTGATTTGTCTTATTGGAATAATGAATGGTTTACAATGGTTTATAATGATTATTAAGGAAAATTCAATTCCTAATCTCCTTGATCATTAGGCTAAGTTGTTTGGATTATTATGTCACATGTGATTTTGATCCTTTTATGATCAATGCTTGCAGGTCTTATCAAGCATTGAAGAGTTGCATCAAATCACAACAAGGGATATTCATTGAGAATCTTGTGAAATAGGTAAGACGCTCATCCATTCACTTTAATTCTTGTAATTCAAACAAGTTCAACTTAGGGAAAGGGTCACTTCAATTGTCTTGCTTGTTTCTAGTTTCTATCAAGGATCTAGGGAGATCACTCTTGTCCACAAGATGGATTTGCCTAATGTAACAAATTGGCGACCATACTGGGGAATGTCTCTATTCTCGTATTTTTCGTTATTTTTCCTTTCTGATTCTTCTTATTTATCCAGACCTGAGCCTTTATAAACTAATGACCTTTTAGATTTGTGTGGTTCAATTTTTGAATTTTTTTTTCTTAACTTTTTCATCCATGCGTTGCTTCTATTTGCTAACAGAGCGTAGTTCTCTGCCAATTTTTCCTTAGAAACAGAGCGAGTGCGCTCTATTTTCCACTATAAAGCCATGCATGCCTTGAGAATTTGTGAAAATATAGCTTTTTCTTCAACCCAAAAATGATTTTTTTTTTTTTTTTTTGTTTTTTTTTCTGGAAGTGTCATTATCGTTGTTTGGATTGTGTTGTGTCCCTTCTGAACTCAATTGAATGCTTTGTTTAAGATTTTTGAGGGTTAGGTATTGTTAAAGAAATTACTTAGGGTTTTTCTTGGTTGATTTGTTGATTGATAAAATCAAGATACATTGTCCTTTGGTTTATGATATTCTTATTTTGTTTTATCAAATACACCAGTTAAGCCTTAGTTGTTGCTTATTTGTAGTCAAACTCATTTTGAATTGCAAATTAGGCTTTCCTGAGACCTAGTGATTTTGTCAAGGAATTGTGGTCATTTTTTCTTGATAAAAGAAATTGTTGCTTTCATCTTGGAAATTTCTGGCAATTACACTGTTATTATCATTAAGTAAAAGCATTCATAGGGAAAAATATGTTTTCTCCCTCTCTCTTGATTGATTTATGCATGCTTGAAAGTTTTGAGTGATTAGAGATTAGGAGTATTTTGGCTTATTTGATGTTGAGGGAAATCTGGAATTTGGTTGGTCAGATGCATTTTCATTGGATTATAGTGAAATTGGTTTCTTTAGAAAATTGGAAAAGTTGTGAGTTTTTTCATTTCATTTCGAAAAATCAAAGAAACTATTTCTTTTCTCTAAATAGTATTTCATCGAATTTGAAAGTTTTTATTGCATTTTTGGGTGAATTAATATTTTGAGTCATGTCATAACATAACAAGTTTCACCTTCATCATGTATTTAGTAAAAAATAACTTAATAATACATCGTTAATTAAAATTGATCTAGAATTTTACATTTTTTAGGGCTCCTGTTAGCTATAGTAGCTTAAGTGTAGTTCTCTGGAATAGGGAAGGAAGTAAACTTTCCAAAGCTACAAACGAACAATAGAATCTTGAGTTAGGGAGAGAAAATCCAATTATTTCCGTTTTGCTCTGGGAAGCTCTTCTTGTACGTGACTTAGGCATGAGATCATGTCAAATTTAGTGAAGTTATCGTACCCACTTCATCAGCCTAGAAATATTGATTTGCATGTATTACAACTGTTCTAAAAGGTACTTGGGATCACTTGAAAGTAAACCTCCAATTGATCATGTGGAGGAGCCTTCAAGGGGATTTAGCTTGTTACTCTGCCCTTGTGTGTACGTCCGATATGTGAATTTTCCCCTAGGTAAAATTGTTGTATTTGGTAAACTTAGTGACTTTAATTCTAGGGATCTACCTAAGGGGATGGCAAAGGGAAGGTCCTACTGTACCTGGAACATACGTTGAATAGACTCACTTGGACATTTTGGAGGGTAATCTTTGCTCGAGATGGTTTATGGTAGAGTTACCTTCACCAGAATGTTTCATTAAGCATGTTGTTAAGGTAACTGGTGCTAAATGCTCATTTCTATACATATTTTCACCTTGCTCACTGTGACATTCAATTCCATCACCAACTAGTAATTATTGATCTTTATGAAGTGTCAGTTTGTATGGTTTGAACTCCTATCTTTTTAGCGCTTGTTACTTTCTGTGTTGTTCTTTTACTTTTTAGAGACTTTAGCTGTAATTTAGATATTGTGTAATTCATCAATTGAAAATTTTTCACTGTGGTGGACTTACCAAGAAAATCATGTAGGATACTTGGGGACCCCCTTGAGTATACACCAGGTTAGTTAGAAAAGATAAAAGCCGAAAAATCTAAATCATCAAGATCTAGAACTACAACAGAAACTGAAACTTCTACTATTACAGACTCTGATGTAAGAGGAACTGAAGTCAATTAACTCATAACATCTACTGAATTTCAAGTAACAGAAACTAAATTTTATCAAACTCAGAAATTAACATCACACTAAGAAGTAACTGATTTACAAATTACTCAACTCGTTCAAACTGAATAAAATACTAGATACTTTTCAGATACAAATCCCATTTCTCTACCAGATATTGATGAATTTGAGTTTGATATTTTTGAGCCTAAGACAACGCATATTCTAGATCCTTCACTTTCACCATGTGTGAAACTTATTATTACTGATAGTCTCACTCCTGGTCTCATTGTTGTTGAAAGAACTTGTTTTGGATGAATGGGAAGAACTAGTAGTTTCTAGCAGTGAACCTACATATATCTTAGAGCTTTTGTTTAGATCTCTTCATCCTAAACCTTGGTATTTTACACCCTTGAAATTTTTAAGGCAAAAGATTCCATGATACATGAACCTTGGTTCAGGTTCACCTCAAACTCTCATTCGATTAGTATCTTAGGTGACTGTCCCACTTATATCAGAAGTAACGACGCAACCCCTTGTTCAGTATTCACCTTAGGTATCTGGTGTTCAATCTATTCCTACACTTTTTTCAATACCCAAAATACCTGTTGTACAACCTAATGTCCCATATATGCAAGTATCTTTGCAAGGGAAACCCTTACGAGGTTTACCCCAGAGTTAGTTTGTTCAAGGTCCACATTTTCAAGCTCAATTTCTCCAAGCTCAACCTTTGCAAAATTACCCCTTTCAAGGATAGTGTGTTCAAGGTCAAATAGGTTTGAGTCTACCTTTTTAGAATTAACCATACCCAGGTCATATGTTTCAACAACCTATACAACTAAAATATGGTATGGCTCATCCTGGATATCCAGGAGGTATGCAGATTCCAACTGCTCCGGTTATTCCAGGATATCCTAGATATCCTCCTCCTCGAATGGGACTTGTCCCTCAGAGTTATCAGTATCCATCTTACGATCCTAATCGCTAGTTTCCCTTCATTGCAACTTTGGATTTTCCTGACCTCTTCGGTTAACAAATGATCCACTTCTATATTTACCATTTTGGCCATCCATTCCTACTAAGTTTCCAGTTATATTCTTAAGTTTCAAGGTAAGTCATGTGAATATCAATCCAAAAATGTTATGACCTATCATCTTTGGTTCACGTCCAACTCATTAATCGACAATTCTATTAGATTATGACTTTTTCAACAGACCTTAACCGGTTCAACAACCAAATGGTATGTAGAATTTCCGTGCCCTTCCTTCAGCACATTTAATGCCCTTGCTACATCTTTTTTGACCCATTTTTACTTACCCATTCAATATGACAATGGAACCAAACTTTTAACTTCTTTAAAGCAGTCAATGTCGACCCATATCTTAGTTCACATTCATGAATGAAGAAAAAGATGTCACCTGGTTAAAGTTTACATTCCAAGCCATATTTTGGCTGAATGGTTCCTAAAATCTCTTTTACCGATAATAACTGAACACATAGACAAAGGAGGTGTTGCAATTGAAGAGAAAGTAATTGATCGTTCTCAATACCTTGATCTTGTTTATACTCAGTTTGGTACTTTGTATGAAAAGATCTAACATTTACCCTGAATTGGTGAAAATAATCCAACGCTTACAAGATCACATTCCATAGATTGCATTATTGGTTATGTGAGCCGAAAAACTAAAAAGAAAAAAGAAAAATTCTAAGAAAACTCAGATTTCGGCTCTATCTGATTCACCTGAAGAAGATCCTTCTCCTGAAATTACTTCCGAGATTAACGATGTAGAATCATCTACCGGAAAGGGTAAGCCATATGGAAATAAAAATAAGGGAAAAGGAAAAGCTAAACAAGACACTCATTCAGAGGAGAAATCAAACAAGAATGAATCGTTTGATGAAAAGAAGAGACCTTGGTATCCTTGCTTAATTTGTGAGGAAGATTATTACACCAAGGAGTGCCCACATTGCACCGAAGTTTCTAAATGTATCAAAATTTCACCCACTCCTACTGTTTTGAAGGATCCATTTCCTTCCTAGGATAGTAAAATGGTTTCTCATGACTGATCCTCCTCATCTGCATCATCGTATATCATGATGATGTCTTCCAATGTTATTGTAGAAACAAGATACAAAGATTACACATCCAAGAGTCCTGTTGAATATGGAAATGACTCTAGCCCAGCTGGTCAAACTTCCACATCCACTTCTCCTTCTTTTGAACCATTACATATTTAAAAACAAAACCATGATATGATAATTCATTCGCCTCCTAAGGGTATGCTTCGAAAGTCAGCCTTTAATCCCCATGCTAGGGCTGCTTAGAACTATAACATAGTCAAAGATTTGGCTATGTAGCCTTCGACAATGTTAGCTCTTGAAGTGTTACAAAATTTTTCAACACAAAGGAAGTTATTATTATCACCCATAGGAGAAATAGAGCCTCATGAATCCAATTTAATTTATTTCGATCTTGGGAATCATGTCTGCCATCTCCTGCACCAACTGGATTTTCAGATACCAGTTCATGTCAAAATCGAAAAGTTTTTAAACAGTGATTGATGAAGGTTCATTGACATGTATTATGTCCATTTCTTGTTGGAAAACTTTTGGTTCTCCAAAAATAAATCAATCTCCCACAACTTTGAAAGCCTTTTATGGAATAGGTTTTCGTCCATATGGCCTTTTAAATTATGATTTTCCAATCAAATTAGAGGGAAAAATAGTTGCCATAGATTGTTGATGCTCAAATTGACTAAAACATTTTACTTGGTTAGAGTTGGACTTATGCCATGGTGGCAACAGTCTCATCATATTTTAGGATGATCATGTTTCTTCACAAAGGAAGAATTATGAAAGTAGGTCAATTATCCTATTAGACCTTAGACCCTAATTCCACTAGTAGTGTACCTTTTGTTGGGAAATCAACGATTTCTCATGAAGAAGTTGGTGTTGGTATTCTCAAGGACTCATCTTTGATGGCAAATTTCATTTTACCTCCACCCAATTTCCCTCATAATGATGCCCAGATTAGCATGGTTACATCAAGTACTTTCGAATCGGGAGATCTGTGGAAGGTACCTTCAGAATCAGAAATGAGCTTATATGGCAATGAAATTCCTTGCAGACCTTTTGAGTTAGCATATGAGGCAATTCAGTCCTTTCTAACTCATCAACATCTAAACATAATCGAATGAATACTATTATTGATGAATATTCTCATTTTTCATGCTTGGAACCAGTCTCTATACCTAATCCTTTTAACACAATTTTTTAAACTAAAGAAGGGATTATGGAAGTCATGACCTTAGGTGAAATGCCATGGAATGATACTCATCATAATTCAACCTTCATTCCATCCATTGACAAAATTGAGGATAATTTCTCAGCTATGTTTTCATTTGACACCCTTAGTGATCCTCAATGTCTAATATCTACCCTTTCTTATAGTTCTGAACAAAATTTAGGGATCAGATCGCCACAACAATACCTATAGATATCTCAGTGAAACCCAAAATAGTTGAAAAAAATCATATAGGAGCTTCTTGTTCTTTAGAAGAGATTCAAACTTACAAAGCCCTATTTCAGTAATTCTGCGGCAGTTTTTCCTGGTCATATGAAGAAATTATAGGAATTGACCTTAGCATAGTTGTACATGAAATAAAAAACTTATCCGAATGCTAAGCCTATTAGACAATGATTCCATCCTATACATCCATGAAATGTTGTCACTATAAAGCCCAAGGTTGAAAAAATGTTGAAAGCAGGATTCATCTACCCTGTTCCTTTGACTGATTTGGTATCAAATATTGTGCCCGTTAATTTAAAAAAGGGAACTATTTGAGTATGTGTTGATTACTGAGATAGTAATAAAGCTTGTCCTAAGGACAATTATCCAACTCCCTATATCAACAAAATTGTCGATGACTATGTCGGGAATGATATTTTCTCATTCATGGATGGATTTTTTGGCTACAACCAGATAAACATACTTCCTGATGATCAATATAAAACTGCATTTATATGCCCATGGGGAACTTTTGCTTATCACAAACTCCCATTCTGCCTAAAAAATGCTGGCACGACTTTTCAATGATCAATGTCTTATGCATTCCATGATATCAAGAATATTGTTTAGCCTTATTTAGATGACCTACCGGCTCATTCAATGAAAAGGCAGGATCACCCATTGCACTTAAAAGCAATTTCCATTAGATGTCGGCACTACAATATTTGCTTGAATCCACATAAATGTTTTTTTGTGTGAAATCAGGTAGGCTCCTAGGTTTTTTCATTTCGAAAGAAGGCATTCATGTCAACCCCCACAAAGTAGAGGAAATTCTAAATTTTCCTGCTCCTTCTAGCCTTACTCAACTCGAAATTTTGCAGGGGAAAGAAAACATTTTGGGTAGATTCATCCAAAATTATGCTGAACTAACCTAAGGTTTTACTTGACTATTGAAAGAGGTCATTCTGTTTCTCTAGGATGAGCTTGATGATAAAGCTTTTGATGCATTAAAAAATGCACTGACTAATGCACTGTTACTGCATCCACTCGATTATCATCGAGATTAATTTTTGTACTTAGCCACATCTGATGCCACCATTGGCATGGTGTTAGTCTAGGAGGATGATTCGAGCAGTGAACATGTGATTTACTATTTGAGTAGAAGTCTCACTAAAACTGAGATTAAATGCACACATGTGGAGAAGCTAGCCTTTGCAATTGTACAAGTTGTTCAACGATTCTATCACTATATACTTCTCTAAAAAACAAATGTCATTTCAGATTACAACCCTATGATGTATATTCTCACTAAAATATTGCTAGGGGGAAATACTCCAAATGGATAGTTATCTTACAAGAGTTTGATTTGGAATTTGAAAATTCCAAGTCGAAGAAATCTTTGACTTTTTCCAAACTATTGTGTGACTTTCCTCTTACTGATATAGAAACTGTAGCACGAGATTATTTTGCTAATGAATCTCTCTTTCTTATTACTACCTCAGATCTGTGGTACAGAGATATCATTATATATCTCCAAACAAAAAAATTTAGGCCCGAGCTATCCAAAACTGATCATCGCTAAATTCGATACCAATCCCAACAATACAATATTATTGGTGACACTCTTTACCGTCGTGGTATCTATTCTAAACTCCGACATTGTTTGACTCTCCAAGAGGCTGAAACAACATTAAATGACTGCCACTCTGGAGCATGTCGAGCTCACATGTCAAGGTATGCTACTACCCAAAAGATATTGTGTGCTGGTTATTTTTGGCCATAAATGTTTAAATTTTGCATTACTACAGTCTGCAAATGCCATAATTGCGAAATCTATGATCACAAAATGCGAGCACCTCCATCTCCTCTTCATCATATCATAGTTCTTGGTCCTTTTTCCAAATGGGGCATCGAATTTGTCACCTGTAACCCTCACTCAGCTGAGGAGCATGGGTATATAATCCTTGTAGTCAATTACTTTATGAAATGGACCAAGAAAATGCCTACATATAGAGACGACGCTGAAACTGCAACATATTTCATTTTCAATCATGTGATTGCTCAATTTGGTGTCCCACAAGCTATTTTTACAGACCATGGTAGCCATTTTTGTAACTTTATGATGGTCAAAATATCCGCACAACTCAACTTAATCCATGATAGCTCTACTCGGCACTATCCACAAGCTAATGGTCAAATCGAAGATGTCAATAATGTTTTAACCAATATGATTAAATGGATAGTTGGTATTCAAAAGGGAAACTGGCATTCTATTCTCTTTTCAGCATTGTGGGCTTACCATACTATTGCAAAAACATCAACCACTTTTACTCCTTTTAAATTTGTTTATGGTTTGGAAGCAATATTACCCATTGAATGTGAAATCCCATCCCTAAAAATAGCTATCGAATTATTACATGCTACCTATACAGACGAAGAACATTTTGTACATTTGGCACATTTATATGAAAATATCAGTAATGCCACAATGGCTAGAGAGCCTCACAAAAAATGTGTCAAAGCTCAGTTTGATAAAAATGTTAATCCTTGTTCATATTCAGAAGGTGACCTAGTCTTGGGTTATGATCGAGCTCATGACAAGTTAGGCACAGGAAAGTTCGAACCCATGTTGCATGGCCCTTACATCAGAAAATGCATATTAGCTAAAGGAGCATATGAGTTGGTTGATAATGATGGTATTCCTTTGGGAAAGCTCAGAAATGGTTTTTACCTAGAGAGATATTATGTATAAATTTTTGGCGATTATCTTACAATTTTTTAGGTATGTATGATAGTTAATGTTTTCACATTTTCTACTACTTCTCCTGCTTATCTCGTCTTTACACTTGATTTGCAGATGTCGACATTCTCTTAGACTTACATTGGCTTTGCTGATGGCACTAGTCGTAGTACTCGGAATTTATATTCACGGCCTAGGTTATCTATTCAACCAGTGATGAGCTAGTCTCTATTCATGGAATATGTCTTGGTCAAACAACAAACAACATAGCATAATATAGCGTAGTCATTGAGCTATTATATGATTCCATTACATTTCGTACTCAAAATTTGATCGTTAGCTTATATTCGTAGCTCATGGTATTACATTTAAATGATGTCTATACAGTAAGAAGTACAACAATGTTAAGAGTATTTTTACGAGTTCATATTTTGGAAAGTCAATTTGATTATCTCAAATATCAACACATTCAAAGATATTTAAACACATTGACAGATGCATTGGAAAATCATGTGTTAAATAGGCATTTTCAACATTTGTAAATTAAAAACAATATTCCTTCATACATTGATTGAGATAAACAATAGGAAAAAGAAGTAGTTTTTCATTAAAATAGAGTGTGTATAAAAGTGTGTCTACAAAATATGTCATCTGAGGACATAAGGCCCAATGGCCTTTTATTTTCCAAATATCATGACACCGAAAAACAAAATGTGGTCCTCGAAACTAGAAAAACCAGGCATGATGATGCTCATGATAACAAGCAATAGCATGAGCAACTCCATGTAGCAAAAGTCTGAGGGCCCTGGAACCCCAACTGTATGTCTCTGATAGGCGTGAGAAATGTCATCAGTCCCAATCCCTAGGATGTTCGAATTCAACCTATCAAGGTTGTGTTCCAGCTCTATCAAGATATCCTCTACCTCTGGGTTAGCTGTTGCAGTGACTATAGGCTACTCACCTCGTCTCTCAATTTTTCTTAGCCCTGTTGGTTGGATTGGGACCACATCTTCATATGCATTTCATATTATTAGAAATTGAAGACAAAAAACACATAAAATTTGAAAAATTTTGAAGTATGTCAAAATGCAAAATTCTCACCTAGATCACCCGATTGCATTTCGGCTGGAAGTGGGATATCAAGATCAACTCTGTAATCCATCCTGACATATGGAAATTTCTCAATCGGAACAATCTACTGGCCTAATCAGTCAAAAAACTCTGTAGTATACCTCATTACTAGTGCATCACCTCCATGGCATGCCATTAGTGCAACCCACCTCATCATGCATGGATCCCTGGGACCCCCCTCATCTGCTAGAATCTACTGTGGTTGGAGAATAGGAATCATCTCTAGGGAAAAAGCAACAAGAATGGCACCATAACCAAAACTCTTCAGTTTTCCATTCTTGCATCTAGTCAATTGGACCTTAATGTTCACCACCACTGCCTCGCACTACTTTTACACCATGGATTCCTAGAATTCCACATTCATCCGTATTTGTGCGTTTGTAACTAAATGAAGGGAAAAACTACCACACAGTTTGAAAATAGTGAAATTAATGGTCCTCAGGAGCAAGAGATTGATGGTATGAATATAAATTCTCCCATCCTTGGGTTGTGCACCCCTGAAAAAGCGTTGTATATATGCATCAATAGTATCTGCACCTACCCTCTATCTAAATAATGAAATATCGGCTCCCCGATGAGGCAACCTAGCTAAGAAATAGATGTCATTGACTTCAATGGTAACGCGATGATCGATGATCACAAAACATTATTCCTGGACATTCCAGGTTCTTACTAGCCATGTCATCAGGTCTACATGAGTTTTCATCCCAAGAATGAGCTAGCATTTAGAGAGACCAAATGTCTTCAGAGCCTGCATGGTGGTCAGATCTGCCAAAGCTTCCAAATCATTGTCTTCACTCTCTCTTTCCCTCCACTCCATTTTGAGCTGTCAAATGACCTGAAATGGCCATTTTAAAAGGATTAGAATCATTTTAGAAAACCATCTAATGTTTCTTTTGGCCCAAAACTTGTTTGAAAATGAACCCCTAACACCTGCATGGTTTCCTTTTACGGGCAATGCCCAGCTGAGCAGATTTCTCTAGTAAAATTTTGTGCAGGCCATGACTTTTCGTATGGAAAATTTTATTGGCATGCACAAGCCCGACTGAAAAGAAATAGCGCAGGGTCGAGGGCACATTTTTTAACATAATTTTTCCCCCAAAAAATAAATGAAAGATTAAAATGAAATTTTAAATAGATGAAAAGCTTAGTTAAGGAGATATCTTCTATCTAGAAGAAGCAGTGCATGATTTCATCCACCAGTTAACTCGTAATTAGTCCTAGTAGTCCGGTGGTAAAAAATCCTCTCTCTACTCTCAAACGGTAAAAATGAAAATGGTGAAAATAATTTAATGTTCCCACTCTTATAAGTTTTTGGAGCTAAATAATATTATTTTTTATGTTTAAAACCTTTTACGAGGGAAAATGACATTTTTTAAGCAATTATGTCAATTTATTGAGTTTAGAAGTGCAAGATAGGTTACAGAGTGAGAATGAATAATTTTGAATATTTAGCATACTTTTATCACTTTTCATGCTCTTAAAAAATTACAGAAAGCAAAAATCATGGAGTCATCTTTTAAGCACTTTTTAGAACCTTTCAAAACAAAGAGATTGTTGAGTTCTTACATGTTCAAACTCATAAAAGTAAATGAACAACCATCCAATCAGTATAAGTTTACCCATTTTACAAACTGAGCTAGGAGTGTTTACAAAAAAGGTATACGTTGACTTAACATGGTCAATAGAGTTCTCTCCTGTATTATTTTATCCTTTTTCGGACTTGAGAGACTAAAACTGACAAGAAAGAACGTGATGGTGTTTACTTATGTTTTTCTTCTGACTCTCTAAATTGGAAAACATCGAGCTTTACTTTTGCTGGGCTCATTAAAATTTTATGGTAAAAGAACTGAATGAGTTTCCTTCTTGTGTATTTTTCAAAATCTTAAAAGAAAATGACATCGAGTTACTCCTTTACTGGACTAGTAAAAACTAAATAGTATAGGGCCCATTAAGAATGACGGTATTGAACCTGTTATCACTGAAAAGATTTCAAAGGAAAAGGTTAAGGTAAGGGAGAATTGGTCTTGGTTATTCTCATACTCCTTTCATGCATAAGAAGCACTTGGAAAACTCAGGGTCAGCATACATCAGAGTTCTTTGAAGGCTCAAGCAAGGCATGTAAGGTAATCCTAAATTTTGATATAGATTACATTTTGAAAGTTTTCCTTGAAGAATGGTGTTTATTATATTCAGTTTTGAACAAGCTTCATGACATGTGGAGAAAGCCATTTCAAGAAAAAGAAAGACTCAAAAAGGTTAAATTTTGGTCTTAAAGGTGTGTTTTGAAATTACACAGCAGTTTCGTAGCGCGCTACGAAACTGCTGTAAGTGATGCCTAATGCACAACAGTTTTGTAGCGCGCTACGAAACTGCTGTAGCTGCATATTGTGATTTGATGGATCATTTTTGTAAGACAAAAGGATATCTTTTTGAGGATGGGCAGCTGAAAGGGATTACTTACAAGGTATAAACATCAAGCAAAGGCAAAACAAGGACTGGAAGGACATTCATGAACTCTAAACTCTATGTTATGAAAATGGTCATTATCTCATAGTTAGTATTGATTCATAATGCTCCAGGTGCCATTAAAGAATTTTTGTCTTAGCAAAAGTATTTGAGCAGGGTATATGGTTGATTTAATGCATTTCATGTGGTTAAACAGACAACATGGTCAGCAGAAGGATTCGAAGATGAACATAAGAATGAAACTCTAAAAAGGAGTTTTGTTTCCCTGGTTTTACTAGTCAACTTCCAGGAGGTCTCTAAAGCAACTGAAAGCCTATTTTGGGAAATGGAAAGAGGTTTTTATTCCTAACAGACTGAACTAGAAAAACCTCCTTCAGTTTCCTCAAATCCATTATGATCTGGGAGAAATGAAGGACCAAACTTGCGCTACGAAACTGCTGTAGGTGCAGTTTTCTACAAGCTTATTTCTCTGTTTTACACCTGTTTTTCAAAGACGCATTATCGGCGGTAGGAAAAGTGTTTCAAAAAAACAAGAGAGGTTTTTGTTAAGAACGGATTTTTTCACAAAAACCTCCTTCATTTTTTCCAAATAAAGTTTTTACGAGAAGTTATGACCTCTGTCCCAAGACCTATTTTTCAGCCAGAACAGAGCAAGGGACAGTTACCTGTTTGACACGTGTTTTTCAAGGACAGATTTCGAACAGCTGGAGGAATTTTTTAAAAAACCAGGAGAGGTTTTTGTTCTAGACAACATGGGCTACAAAAACCCCCTTCAGTTTCGTAAAATGTGTCATGGATGAAGTGATAAAGGCTCTACAATTTTCAAGGATCTAAACCTAAAAACAGGGAAACATGTTCCCTAATTTCTAGGGTTTGTCATCAGCAGTTGGGTGACCACGTGGGAGGCTTCATCAAATTCGACTTCATGGAGTGTTAGGTGTCAAATAATGCTTTAAATTTTTAGATAAGGTTGTTGTAATCATAATAAGGAGTTACACTCCTAGTTGTATTAGGTCACTAGCACTCCTAGTTAACAGCTAGTTCTAATTAATGGTTTGTTTTATGGTTAGAATAGGTGTCACTGATGGCAAATTCGAATTCTCTTGATGAGGGATGATGGAATACTAATTGTAAATGCTTTATATAGATCAAGAGGTCGAATTAGCAAAGGGTTGGAGACTTTTTGGGTCAGCTGCTGCTCTATGTGCAGACTGTGTATATTTTTAACCTAATGCAGATTTCTACTTAGACAACTCAAGATTCATGAAGAGTTCTTGTATGTTCTTGTTATGATGGCATCTTCCAATACTTACATTGCAGTGGTGTTTACTTATGATACTCAGAACTCATCACTGATGCTCTGACTTCCTTCATAGATAAACTTACTATGTTTCACTTTTTTGTATTGTCATTTCTACACTCGAACTCTATAATGCCTTGACTTCCATGCTAGGTAGAATGCTTTGGCTTCACTACTCAGGATTCATGAAGGATTTCTTATATTCAGAATGTGTGTTGTCCTTTCCTTAGTTTTGTTTACAGTGGTATGGATGTATAATCACTCAGAATTCACTAAATGTGCTCTGATTTCCTGTATGCATCTATAAACTATGTGGTTCCATATGAGTGTATGTTCTGAATATTCAAATGCTGAATGCCCTGACTTCATGTTAAGCTGATCTTGTTGTGGTACTGAAACATACTTTGACTCCATAGCCCAATGGTAGCCAGCCTTCATCTTTCAACCTATAAACATATACAATTACAAACCATAGAGTTAACCATCTATTCATATCTTTAATCTAAATCATTAACCCTTTGAGAGAGCCCTCTCAGGCTGAGGAGGCTAAGCCTTAGCTAAAAGATTGGTTTGAAATAGTTACTTGAAGTCTTCCTAGTCTGCAGCCTTCCAGGGCCTGATTTTGAGATAACAGAACCATTCCTTCTCAGGGTTTGTTAAAAATACTTTTATGGAATCATTCGAAGGATGAGCTTACAGTCCAAGCTTATGTTATTCTCCTCAAGCTTGTAGAAAATAAAGAGGTACTTGATAGTAATAGTGGGGGAAAATTGGGAAAAGGTGTCCATTTTACATTTTCATTTTTTAAAGGGTAGCAAGTTTCTCTTGAACACAACACTCCATCACACTCATGTCCGGATTGGGAAATCCATTTGTCTTATAGTTAATCAAACCTCACTGAAATTCTTCATGGCCTTTTGTGTCATCGTTAAGTCAAATGTTTCCAAGTCATTGTCATGTCGTTATGTGTTCAAGAGAAGTTCAACCTTAGTTCAAAACCCCTTTCCAAATTCTATGCCTTCAATCGGATCGACCATCCTTGAGTCAGTCCTTGCAAACTATTTTCAAAACTTGACATTATGTTTCGTGTCACAGGATTTCATATGACGGGTTGTTTCCTATCGAATTCAACTCATTATCTAGGAATTGATTTAGAAACCTTCAGTACCATGAAGCATGCATACCTTAATGGCAGGTTTCTCACTTTCGATGACAGGTTCTCATTATTGGCCTTTGATCGAACAATTCTATGAGTGTTCGACTTCATATCACCTATTCACACTTCATAGATTGTACTAGAAGTACCTTGAGAACCACTGTCATTATTGGTGGTCTCTCTCACGCTTGTGAATGGTTCACATCATTGATCGGTAATAAAGTGGTTTCTTCCATGTTTGACTTTGAAACATTCACTCGAATGGTCTGATTCATACTGTGAATAAAGAGATGGAAATCAAGACCCTGGATCTAGTTTCATCGGTCCAGGTGGAGAGGAGATTTTATATTCATGATTATGTAGATAGATGGATGCATCCATGTTGTGTCTACCATCTAAATGATTTTGTCTTTCCATGCTTGTTCATTGAGTTCGTTTTACTCTAAGTATAGGAATGCCTACCTGAAAGAGGATTTTTGATATATATTTGCATTGTAATTCTTGAATGATTCCTACAGGTTTCCAAAGAGCTGCAATATTTTAAACTTATTTTAGAGACTTCGCAATTTACGGGTCAATCTGTTACATGTAATTTTTTCGCCATGACATCTCATCAGTTTATGGGTCTTTTTACCATCTACGAACATGTCTGAACCAGCTCCCTCAGAAGTCAAACAACCCAAAATATCTTGAAGTAGATGAGGAATTTGGGGAAAATAGCTATCACACCTTGTTAAGTTCCATGTTCTCCAATTTTTCTATAGTTTCATGCACATTCGCTAAAATTAACTCTGAGAACAGCGGAGAGCTGCACTCTGTCTGCTACTATAAACCCGTGTAGGTGAATTCAAGAAAGTAAAAATAAAAATTACATTCTAGAAACATTGTTGGTCAAATATTTCCCAATTGAAAGCTTCTAGGTGATGGTTATTAAAACTATAACCCTTAGATGAAGCATCTTAATCCCTTTTCTCATGGTAACCTAATCCCTCAAGTAAGGAGTCTCATCCTCCTCTTTTGGATAAGAAACTTCTTCCTCTTAGCCTATAAAATGACTAGAGGGTAGAGGGATTGAGGAGGTAAGAACTCAGAGAAGACAAACTTGGGTTGTTAGTTTGATATTGGAAAGCTTATTATCTAAGGAGGAGATTGAAGGCATTTGAGAGGGACCTCATGACATCAAGGTGAAGGTGGTAAGGCTCCTCTCAATCTTTGATTAATACAAATGAACACTTTCTCTAATTGATTTGTCTTATTGGAATAATGAATGGTTTACAATTGTTTATAATGTTTATTAAGGAAAATTCAATTCTTAAAATCCTTGATTTTAGTTCAAGTTGTCTGGATTATTATATCGCATGTGATTTTAATCCTTTTATGATCAATGTTTGCAGGTCTTATCAAGCATTGAAGAGTTTCATCGAATCAGAACAAGGGATATTCATCGAGGATATAGTGAAATAGATAAGAGGCTCATCCATTAGCTTTAGTTATTATAATTCAAGCAAGTTCAACTTGGGGAAAGGGTCAATTCAATTGTCTTTCTTGTTTCTAGTTTCTGTCAAGGATCTATGGAGATCCCTCTTGCCCGCAAGAGGAATTTCTTTGATGTAACAATAGGTTGAGAGGAATTTTATTTTTTCCAAATTTCCCCATGTTACCATTGATCTCATCAAAGGTGTTAAGGAACAAGTACTAGTACTTTCTCAATATCCATGACCCTTTCTACAGTCTCATGCTCGCAATAGTCCCCAATCAGTGCCATATTTATGTTGTCCTCACTCCCAATATTCACCTTCTTCACCCTGATGGTATTAAAGTAATACTTTGTTCCCAATTATAGTCTTGTTACTCTATGTTGGCATTATGGTTCAAGTGTTGTCCTTGATGGCAACTCACTCAGTGGATGGTACAGGTGCTCAAAGGTTAGTACAGGTGATGGCAACTTAATCAGAAGACAGATCTCAGTACAGCATGGCAAGAAAGCTCATACACGCTGTTTCGTTAAGCCCAAGTCGCGTGTACACGCAATTTCGATTCAGAAAAAGCGCGTGTATGTGGAAAGGTCCCTTTGGTTCATGGTGGTTAGACCTTGGAAGTTGTGCCTATGATTTCGGACCATTATGTCTCGACGGGCGTGTCGATCCCTAGTTTTAAAGTTGATGGTATTGTGTTACTATGGTTTTGGCTCTTGGTATTGAGAAAGGCCTAAGGCTATATAAGGAGAAGAAGATCATTAGGCAAAGATCATCTTTTCGACAAGGCATGAATATCTAAGAGAGAAAGAGATCTGATATGCAGGTTCTGAGTTGGTTGATCTGAGCTAAGGAGAGATCTCATCGGTTGATGGAGAACTAGATCTAAGGAGAGATCGGGATCAAATGGTTTGAAATGCACTATCATGTTATGGTTGATTATGCGTATTTCTAGATCTGCATATTGTCGCAATGTTACGTTCTGAGTCTAACTAATATCTGGTACAGCTGCAAGTTGAGAAAGTTTATTTTTAGATCTGTACGCAGGTTGGCTTCGGTAAAAACGCGTGTATACGCGGTTTCTGCTCATTAAAGTAGCGTATATCTTTTGAAGCTTGATTTGGGTTTACAGTGGGATCTGACTGTTATTACAGAGTTCTGTAGTCTGCTCTGTGTTCTGGTAACTGGTGATTGACAGGGTTCAGTGGTTCAGTGATTCAAAGTTGGTTGTTTTATGCTTCAATGATCTGTTGTGAAAATTGAATGAATTGTGGTCTTCAGATTGTAATGTTGTGCTTCAGGAATATCCAAGTCTGAAAATGTATGAAAAGTGATACCTGGAAGAAGGAAGATTGTAGGACAGCACCTACGTACTAGTATCTTGGCTAGTACAAAAGCAAAAGGGGGTTGGAGCTCCCTTCCAAGGAAGTTTGGAGAACGAGAGAAGGTTGAAGCCTTCTGCAGGTTGTAGCCTGCGTACTGGTATAAGGCTGCACCAGTACAAAAGATTGTAAACTGAAGTTTCATATTAAGAAAGATAGAGACAACTTGCAGCAGGTGGTTTTCACCCACATTGGGTTTCCACCTTATATCTTGGTGTTCATGTGTGTGGCTTTTTATCTGTTCTGTTATACTGCACATGTTTACTGTTAATATGATGAATAATGTCCTGATGCACTTAATTGAAGAATAAGCCAACTAAATTGTGAGTTTTCTGCTTATACGCTGTTTTACTTCGTCACAGTAGCGTGTACACGCTGGTTCACTTAACTGAAGTAGCGTATATGTTTTGGGCATTTGAAAAGTTTGATTAATCTGATAATACTGATTCACCCCCCCCTCTCAGTATTATTTCCAACAATTGGTATCAGAGCAGGTCCTTCAGAGAAGCTTGATCGCTTGAAGGAAGATCATTCATCATGAGCAACTACGAGAAAGAAGCATCAATCAGGCCACCGGTTTTTGATGGAACAAATTTCAATTATTGGAAGGTAAGAGTTACTGCATATCTTCAATCTCTTGGTACAGAAGTTTGGGACATTGTAGAAAAAGGCTATGCTTTTCCTTCAGCTACTCCTACAGATCCAGATGGAAAAAAGGCATATGAAACAAATGCAAAAGCAGTCGCTACCCTATTAGGAAGTATATCTCAAACAGAATTCATGAAGGTCATGCACTTCAAATCAGCAAAAGAAATATGGGACAAAATGATCACTAGCTATGAAGGAGATGAACAGGTAAAGGAAGCTAAACTTCAAACACTCAGGATTCAATATGAGACTCTCAGGATGTATAATGATGAAAGTGTGGCTAATTATTTTCTCCGGGTAGATGAGATTGTTAATTGTATGAAAAACTTGGGTGAAGAAATAAGAGAAACTATAGTAGTTCAAAAGGTTCTAAGATCTTTATCCCCCAAGTTTGAATCTAAAGTATCTGCAATAGAAGAAAAAGAAAATCTCCGTGTTCTCACTATGTCTCAGCTACATGGAATTCTAACCGCTTATGAAATGAGAAAGGGAGGTCCATCTGACAGAAGGGAAGCTGCTTTTAAGGCATCAGGAAAAGAAGATTACTATGAAGCAAGCCATGTTCCAGAAGAAGAGGAAGAAGAATCAAATTTTGTCAGAAATCTTCAAAGGGGTTCTGGAAGGTTCAGAGGTAAGCTACCTTTCAAATGTTTTGCTTGTGGGAAAGTAGGTCATTATGCTGCAAAATGTCCTTATAAGGATAAAGGAAAAGAACCTGCTAGATGGAACAAGAAACAAAGTGCAAATAGGAAAAGCTACTACACCCATGAAGATAGTGATGGCTTATCAAACAGTGATGAAGATGAACAAGGTAATAAATATAAGCTGTTAATGGCATTTGAAGATGATGATTATGAGGATGCTATAGATGTGGATAATCTCTATAATGAAATCACTAGACTCAAGAGAAGCATAGAAGAAAGGAATGTGATTATTGATACTTTGCAATTTCAAATTGATGAAAAGGAAAAACATCTTGAAAAACTAGAAGGTGAAATTGTTGGTCTCAGAAAAGAAATTGAGAAAACAAAAACTATTAATCTTAAATTTGTCAAAGGATCTGAAACCTTGGATGAGATTATTAGTGTGCAGCGGTCTCCTCTAAACAAAACAGGTTTGGGCTATAATGGAGAAACCTCTCAAGCATCCACCTCAAAAAGTTATCTTGATGCAGCAAGAGGAAATGAGCGGAAGAACAATGAAGATAATCAGGTAAAGCAGGGACGAGTTACAAACAGAAACTATCAGGGACAATCCTCCTTAAGAATGAACAAAAGCTACAACCAACCACAGGTAAAATCTTCTCAGTTTGGCTCAAGAATAGATGAAAATAGAAATTACAATCAGTTGGCTGGTAGATTCAATAACCGCAGAAGCTTCTTCAATGGACAATGCTTTTCTTGCCACAACTTTGGTCACAAAGCAGCTCAATGTGTTGCATATAAAACAATCATGACTAGGGAAGCTCAAAAACAAAGAAGTATGACAGGGATTACAAAAAGGACCTATAACAACTTTTCGGTGCTTGAAAATGAAGTTGAATGTTCTATTTGCAATAATTTTGGTCATAAAGACTCTGAATGCAGGAGCAGGTTTCAGGAGAAAAAGGAACAAGCCACAAGCACCAAAACATGGAGAATAAAGGAACCTCAAACAGAAAGATGTGGGATAGCATTTTATGCAGAAGGACAGGAAAATCTATGGTACATTGACAGTGGATGTTCGAAACATATGACAGGTGATAAAGAAAAACTTGAATCTTATTCTACTTTAGAAAAGGGAAAGAAAGTCTCTTTTGGAAATGATACTCCTGCTACTATAAAAGGAAAAGGTATTGCTCCTTTAAAAGAAAAGGTCAAGGCTGGAAATGTTTTGTATGTTGATGGATTGAAACATAATCTTCTAAGTGTCAGCCAGATGTGTGATCAAAAAACAGAGGTTATTTTCAGATCGAATGGATGTCTTGTTCGTGATCTTGATACAGGTAAAACAGTTCTCAAAGGCAAAAGAACTCCAAATAATCTGTACATATTTGAAGAAGAACAACAACAATGCTATCTTAGCAAGGATGAAGAGCACTGGTTATGGCATCGAAGGTTGGGACATCTAAGCTTCTCACAAATAAGGAAAGCATGCAAATATCAGGCAGTTCGCGATCTTCCAGATATCAAAATTCCAGACAACACCATATGCAAATCTTGTCAGTTTGGAAAGCAGACCAGAACTAACTTTCCAGAGAAGGAAGGGTCAGCTAGCTTGCCTCTTGAGCTAGTCCATACAGATGTATGTGGTCCATTTAGGAAAAGGTCACCTCGAGGAGAAGAATATCTGATATTATTCATTGATGATTTCTCAAGGTTTGTTTGGTTAGGGCTTATGAAGCACAAAGATGAAGCATTCGAAAAATTCAAATCCTTCAAAGCATTGGCCGAAAATGAATCAGGACACAAAATCAAGTGCCTCAGATCTGACAGAGGTGGGGAGTTCACATCAAATGAATTTTTTGATTTCTGCGATGAACATGGGATAAGAAGAGAATTCTCTACAGCTAGAACTCCTCAGCAAAATGGGGTTGTGGAAAGAATGAACAGAACTATCCAACAAATGGCTCGTGCTATGCTCGATGAATCAGGTACTCCTGCAACCTTCTGGGGAGAAGCCGCACATGCTGCTGTTATCATTCTTAACAAAACAAATGTCCGAGTAAACAGCACTCAAACACCTCATGAGCTTTGGAGTGGTAAAACTCCTTCCGTGAAGCATTTCAAAATCTTTGGGAGCAAATGTTATATTAAGAACACTGATGAGCAACTTGGCAAACTTGAACCTAGAGCAGATGAGGGCATTCTTCTTGGTTATTCTCCACATAGCAAAGCATACAAGTGCTACAATAAAAGACTTGGCAGAATTGTTGACAGTATTGATATAGTGGTTGATGAGAAGGGATATATTCCTAGGCAAGTTCATCATGAAGAAGATGAAGGTTACTCTCAAAGGCGAAATGATGAAGAAGAAGAACCTCAAGAAGAAGAAGAATCTCAAGAAGAACCAGAGGAGCAGACAAGAATAGAAGAAAAGACTCCATCCAGATATGTCCAAAAGAATCATCCAGAAACTCAGATTGTGGGGCAGAAAGAAGCAGGAGTACAAACAAGAAGGACACTTGCAGAAGCTTCAAGCTACTTGGCTCTACTCTCCTCCATTGAACCACAAAATGTGAAAGAAGCATGCAAAGATGAATGTTGGGTCAAAGCAATGGATGAAGAACTTGAGCAAATCGAAAGGAACAACACTTGGGAATTGGTTCCTAGACCAAAAGATAAGAATGTAATAGGAACAAAATGGGTCTTCAAGAATAAGTTAAATGAAAATGGAGAAGTAATTAGAAACAAGGCCAGACTTGTTTGTAAAGGGTATGCACAGCAAGAAGGAATAGATTTTGAAGAGACCTTTGCTCCTGTGGCAAGACTAGAGGCCATCCGAATGTTCCTTGCTCTCTCAAGCTTTCAAAACTTCAAGGTATTTCAAATGGACGTGAAATCAGCCTTCCTGAATGGAGACTTAGAAGAAGAAGTATATATTGAGCAGCCAGATGGGTTCATTCTTGGGAATGATCCAAACCTTGTATGCAGATTGAAAAAGGCTCTCTATGGGCTCAAACAAGCCCCAAGGGCTTGGTACTATCGGTTGGACAAATATCTTCACCAACAAGGCTTTTCAAAAGGATCAGCAGATAGCAATCTCTATATAAAAGTTGAAAATAACAAATTGCTAATTCTTGTTGTTTATGTAGATGATATTATTTTTGGCAGCAATGAAGAAACTATGAGTCAAAACTTTGCCTTGGTTATGCAGAAAGAGTTCGAAATGTCACTTCTTGGAGAATTGACATATTTTCTTGGATTGCAAATCCAACAAAATGAAGGAGGTATCTTCTTGTCTCAAACCAAATACCTCAAGCAGATCTTGAAGAAGTATGGCATGGAAGAGTCAAAACCAGTATGTACACCCATGGTTACAGGATGCAGCCTCAGTGCAAATGATGAATCAGCAGCAGTTCACCAACCCACTTATAGATCCATGATTGGGAGTTTGCTTTATTTGGCAGGTACTCGACCAGATATTACTCATGCAGTAGGGATGGTTGGAAGATTTCAAGCCAACCCAAAGGAAACCCATCTTCAGGCAGTCAAAAGAATCTTCAAATATCTTCAAGGGACCCAAAACTATGGCTTATGGTATCCTAGAAATACAGATCTCACTCTTCATGCTTACACAGATGCAGATTGGGCTGGAAGTGTGGATGATAGGAAAAGCACAAGTGGAGGTGCTTTCTTCATGGGTTCCAGATTAGTGTCTTGGTTCAGCAAGAAGCAAAGTTCGATTGCCTTATCTACAGCTGAAGCAGAATATGTGGCTGCAGCATCTTGTTGCACACAACTTCTTTGGATGATGCAGACCTTGCAGGACTTTCAAATCACTTGCACTCCACCTGTCTCTATCTTATGTGATAATACAAGTGCAATCAGCATTTCAAAGAATCCAGTCATGCACTCAAAGACCAAGCACATACCAATCAAGTACCATTTTCTTCGGGAACAAGTGCTTGAGCAGAAGGTCAAATTGGAGTATGTTCCTTCTAAGGAGCAAGTTGCTGATATTCTCACAAAACCACTGCCCAGGGAAACTTTTGAATATCTCAGACAAAAGCTGGGAGTAGTTGATGCTTCATCCTGTTGTTGAAATTTGTTTGTTCTACAGAAAAGTTGGTATACGCAGGTTACGGAAGGGATATGAGCGTATACACGCGGATTTATGTTGAGTAAGTCGCGTGTATGCTGGACGCTTGTTGCAGAAAGAATATCCGCGTACATACGCTGCTTTATACAGGATAAAACGCGTATATGAAGTTCTGAACAGCAAAGGAAAACTCTGAAGTTCTGAACAGCAATAGGAATGTCAGAAGTATTCAGGCACAGTTTCAGGGAGTGCAACAGGCACAGGTTCAGGGGGAGCAGCTCGAAAGTCTCATAAAGCATTGTTGGCATTCAGATGTTTCGGTTGATTGGTTTAAGAAGGAGCTCAGAAAGAAATTCTCGTTGCTGATCTAACAAGATGTTTATCAGATGCTGCTGGTGTCTTTCCTAAGTCTTGGTCTAGATCTGTTGTCTCTATGTCATGTATCTCTCTTGTCTCTTTTATGGTGTCAAGGTCATGTAACGGCCTTTGTTGGTTTCCCCACTATGCCTGGGATGAATGATGAAATGTTCATGTATTATCATGGTTAGGTGGATGAGTCAATATTGATGTATCCCCACTTGGTTGGGTGGATGAGTCATTTTTTTTGTATATCCTCGCTTAGTTGAGAAATGGATGTATGTATGAGTCTTTGGTTATAGGAAGGTCTTTTATGATGTATGGAGTCATGTTCTTCTTGAAGAACATCTTTTGCAGATCTTGCCTACAGTCAAGGGGAGCATGAACAGCACTTGGTGAGCAGGATGGATAGATTGGTACTCTTTGGCATTCACAAAGGGGGAGCACACTTGGAGATTTCAGCATGTACTCAGGGGGAGTATGGACAGCAGTATGGACAGCAGAAGGATTACCAAGGAAGAGAATATCTTGGTCCTCCCTTTGCCCTTGATGTCAAAGGGGGAGAGTGACTTGGTGTGGTGGTTGCCATCAAGTCCAAAGGGGGAGATTGTTGGCATTATGGTTCAAGTGTTGTCCTTGATGGCAACTCACTCAGTGGATGGTACAGGTGCTCAAAGGTTAGTACAGGTGATGGCAACTTAATCAGAAGACAGATCTCAGTACAGCATGGCAAGAAAGCTCATACACGCTGTTTCGTTAAGCCCAAGTCGCGTGTACACGCAATTTCGATTCAGAAAAAGCGCGTGTATGTGGAAAGGTCCCTTTGGTTCATGGTGGTTAGACCTTGGAAGTTGTGCCTATGATTTCGGACCATTATGTCTCGACGGGCGTGTCGATCCCTAGTTTTAAAGTTGATGGTATTGTGTTACTATGGTTTTGGCTCTTGGTATTGAGAAAGGCCTAAGGCTATATAAGGAGAAGAAGATCATTAGGCAAAGATCATCTTTTCGACAAGGCATGAATATCTAAGAGAGAAAGAGATCTGATATGCAGGTTCTGAGTTGGTTGATCTGAGCTAAGGAGAGATCTCATCGGTTGATGGAGAACTAGATCTAAGGAGAGATCGGGATCAAATGGTTTGAAATGCACTATCATGTTATGGTTGATTATGCGTATTTCTAGATCTGCATATTGTCGCAATGTTACGTTCTGAGTCTAACTAATATCTGGTACAGCTGCAAGTTGAGAAAGTTTATTTTTAGATCTGTACGCAGGTTGGCTTCGGTAAAAACGCGTGTATACGCGGTTTCTGCTCATTAAAGTAGCGTATATCTTTTGAAGCTTGATTTGGGTTTACAGTGGGATCTGACTGTTATTACAGAGTTCTGTAGTCTGCTCTGTGTTCTGGTAACTGGTGATTGACAGGGTTCAGTGGTTCAGTGATTCAAAGTTGGTTGTTTTATGCTTCAATGATCTGTTGTGAAAATTGAATGAATTGTGGTCTTCAGATTGTAATGTTGTGCTTCAGGAATATCCAAGTCTGAAAATGTATGAAAAGTGATACCTGGAAGAAGGAAGATTGTAGGACAGCACCTACGTACTAGTATCTTGGCTAGTACAAAAGCAAAAGGGGGTTGGAGCTCCCTTCCAAGGAAGTTTGGAGAACGAGAGAAGGTTGAAGCCTTCTGCAGGTTGTAGCCTGCGTACTGGTATAAGGCTGCACCAGTACAAAAGATTGTAAACTGAAGTTTCATATTAAGAAAGATAGAGACAACTTGCAGCAGGTGGTTTTCACCCACATTGGGTTTCCACCTTATATCTTGGTGTTCATGTGTGTGGCTTTTTATCTGTTCTGTTATACTGCACATGTTTACTGTTAATATGATGAATAATGTCCTGATGCACTTAATTGAAGAATAAGCCAACTAAATTGTGAGTTTTCTGCTTATACGCTGTTTTACTTCGTCACAGTAGCGTGTACACGCTGGTTCACTTAACTGAAGTAGCATATATGTTTTGGGCATTTGAAAAGTTTGATTAATCTGATAATACTGATTCACCCCCCCCCTCTCAGTATTATTTCCAACACTCTATACTCCCCTTCAAACTCTGGAACATTTTAATTCCTTGGGTCCTCATCATCAATGTCCTTTGTGACATTGTAGCACTCCATTAAATTTGACATGTCTTCCAATGTTGGTTGGAATGGCACAACGACATTATCCACTACGACATCCACCATTCTATCGAAAACATATCCTACATTAATGGATTTAACATGTAGTCTAGTGCCCCATTGTTATCCATGAAATTGAATGTGGCCTTAAATGTCGTATTCATCTCATCCCACTATGTAGTGCCCCTGTGCACCTTCAACTTGACATATCAATTCCTGGGAATGGTATCTACTGTGTGCACAAACGTGTGACTTATCTCCACCTTCTAGACTCTTCTGAGTTGACTTGTCAAAAATTCGAGGCATATCATAAAGAGGTATTCTAAGGAGAAACCTAGTATTTGTAATCAAGTCCTTGCATTCCTATTTAAATGTATTCTTCTCTCTCTGAGGATAAAATATTTGAGGTGGGTTTTCAATCTTGCACACCCATTATTGAATAGTACCAACCCAATTAGATTTTGTGTTTGCACCAGTCTTGGTTCCTCCATGTGTCACTAAATTTACCTAGAACTTATCTTTACACAATGCTATTGTCACAAATAGGTACTATCCATTATTCTCTTGTATCTTTTCCAATAAATGTGTACAGTTCTCCATTACATGGTTAAGAGTTCGATAATATCTATAGGTAAAGCAAGGATTGGGATAATATATTGCAGGGTGTTTATGTTGGCATCAATTGTAACAAACAATTGTTCCTCTTCCACATCCAAAATATCCTCGTCCTTGTCCAAGTGCCAAAATTCCTCTTTGTCCCCTCCCCATTGTACCTTAACCTCTTTCAAGGTGATTGTAGTTTTTTGCCAACCCATCTTGACCCTCCTATACTCTATGTGCATCCATATTGCTATCATGCATCAAATCCAAGACATTGCAATCATGGGTATCATGACCAACCAATTTGAAAAATTCACAAAATGACTCACAAATAGCCATGGATATTCGAGTGGACTGTTCACCACAAAAAATATGATAAAATTTTATTTAAAATATAAAAATTATACACTATTACAATTTTTATATCCTTTTGGATTTTTGGATCTCTAGAACATTGTTAATAGTGAGTGCATGCGAATTAAAATTATGAAAAAATAGAGAAAAATGAAAAAATAAATCTCTCACACACACTTGCCACCGCATATGACATAGGAAACTCTTTCGAGAGAAAAACCAAGTTGGATGGTGAGGTCGCATTGCTTGCTTTCTCTAAATGGAAATATGGTCACAAGTACAAAGAAGTATGGCCTATGGACTGAGGGGTAATACAATGCATAATTACTCTTTGTTTTCTCTATCTTGTATCCCTCTTGGCTATTTTTTCTCAACAATGGAACATATGCACTTGAAAGAATGGAACTCCCTTTCCTCCTAGTGGATTGGTTATAACACAACTCGATAATGTACTAGTGGTTTGGTTTGACTACCTCAACTCTTAAAACATAGTTAAATTATATAATATTCTAAATTTTTATACATCATAATCACGTGGCTATCCCACTTTGCCTGAATAATGGGGTTGACATGGCATTCTCTTGAATTATGGTGGTGAAAACATGAAGATAAACTTCTAAGTAACATAAATTTTGCATACAGACTTTGATTGACATGATTTTGGAACCACTGTAAATATATTTGTGTGTAGAATAGGAAACGATGGTGAAAAACTAAAGACACAAATTTTTACCCCAAAACAAAAATTATTTGATTCCTCAAAATGCTCTAAGGTTTAATACCGGAATTCGACAAACTCGGTCCCTACAGTAGAAATGTTCCTAAGAGTTGATTCCTCCACTTCCTCCATTCTGAAAGCATCGAGATGGATGAAAAATAATATAGCGATCCAATATGGATCACACCTCCCCAATTTTGGATCCTTTTGTTCCCAAAAATACTATAATAAATGAGGTGAAGAAATTAATGATCCATGTTCTCTTTGTTGTACCATTTAGCTTTGCTTGGTAGTTACCCTTTCAACCCAATATTCCAAAGGTCATGCTACCCCTATATTTTAGTTCTTGACCTCTTCTAAAAAATAGTATCTTCTATCGAATCTACATGAGCATCTGGTGAGAAATCCTCGATTGAAGGCAGGACATGTTCCTCTTCCTCATCTAGCATGGAAGGTTGATAGATTTTCAAATTCTCTACATTCACAAATAAGTAAATGTGCATATATGGTGATAAAATGAGTCGATATGAATTATCACCCACATTTTCCTGAAGGGCATTGATTTTCTTATGAAACCCCTATATCTCCTCCTTGTTCAACTATATCCATACTCTGTCTCCCACCTTGAATGATATCTTTGTTTTATGTTGATCATGCCTAACCTTATATTTCTCTTGTGACTTCTTGAGTGAATCTTTTACCTATATATGGATCTTCTTGATCATTTCTATAAATATTTCAGCCCTCAAGGTGTCTCCTCTAAGATATTCCCTCACTCCTCTTTGCTGCCCATATGAAATGTCCAAACAGGAAGGCGAAAAATATCCAAAACAAGTTTTAGATGGGGATTTTCCTGTAGAAGTATGGACTGCTCTATTCTATGAATGTTTTATATATACTATATTTTCATCTTAGGTCTTTGGATGCTTCTGGTTGTAAGCCCTTAGAATTTTCACCAAATTGTTGTTGACTAAATCTATTTGCCCATCTATCTATGGATGGAATTTTGTATATCTCTTCAACTTCGTGTCCATATTCTACCTCAATGTATTCCAAAATGAACTAAGAAATATTATGTCCCTATCTTAAATGATGCTCCATGGTAGCTCAAAGTGGTCCTAGAACTATCTAAAGATCAATTTTGCTACTTCTTTCCCACTAATTGTCTTCTTACAGGGCATCGTAAGGCACATCTCACTGAACCTATCAACTATCTTGAATAGGTAGTCATGTCCCTTCTTCGTTGTTGGTAAACATCCCACAAAGTCCATGTAAATTCCTTCCCAAGGACGAGTGGGTGCAAGTAAGGGATAATATATACCATATTTCTTGTTTGTAGCCTTATTGGTACAACAAATAATGCATCATCTTATGAACCTCACTACATGTTCTTACATCTTGGGCCAATACACATACCTCTGTAAGTTGGCCATGGTTTTCACTACACCAAAGTATGCTAAAACCTTGGAGGTGTGAGCCTCTCTAATCAGTTGAAGTCATTCAACTATAGGAAAACATAACTTATCCAACCTATAAAGTAACCCATCCTAGTTATGGTATTCAATGGTGTTGCACCCATCATGCACATGACTTTGAATCTACAACTACTGAAACGCCTCCTTAAAGTCCTCATCCTGTAAATATTCCTCTCTATGTGCATCATGGGTGAATGGATCCATGTGCATAAGAGTTCCCAAAGCTGTGATATTTTGTGTGGGTGGACATGAAATCATTTCAGCCAAATTATTTGTGCTTCCCTTCCTGTACTTTATCACTAAATGAAACTATTGTAATCCACTTGTAATTTCTCATGTATTATAGCTTACTCTGGACCAACAGGTACTATAGCAACTAGTGATCTGTGTGTATTACTATCTCCTTTTCCATCAAATAGTTCTTCCACTTCTTAAAATCTTACACTAGGGCATGAAGTTCCTTTTTGTAGGTAGGGTAGTTAAGAATTGTGCCATGAAATAATTCAAAATGGTAGCATATAGACCTTCCTCCCTACATCAAGGCTGCTCCAATAACATACCCACTTACATCCATTTCCACTTCAAAGGGTTGTTGCAAGTTTTGTAATGCCAAATTTTTTAGTTGACTGATCTTCTTCTTTATATCCCTCAAATCCCTTTGCTCACCCTTTCCCACTAGAAACTATTATAGTTGTTGTTATGGTGTGGAGTGGTGCTGCTACCACTGAAAATGAAATTTGAATTTCCTCAGTTATTATGATTCCCCATTGAAACTCCTAACTTCATAAAAATTAGTAGGCATCAAACATTTCATGGTGACCTCCATTGTGGTAGGATTTATCTTCAACTATCCTCCTACTATCACATACCCTAAATATACCATAGGTTATTGTGCAAACTCATACTTCCTAATATTTGCTAGTAGTTGGTAGTTCTTTAATTTCTCCAACACTTGAGTGAAATGTGATTTGTTCTTGTCCTCAGTAGAATGGTATACCTGTATATCATCCAAATAGACAATAACAATTGAATCTACAAAAGTGTTTAATACATCGTTCATTAATATTATGAGCATAGTTGGTGCATTACATATGCCAAATGGCATAACTAACCACTCATATAAACCTCTCCTAGTTTTGAAGGTCCTCTTCGAGGTATCTTCTTCTCTAACTCAAACTTGGTGATATTAAAACTTTAAGTCCAGCTTGGTGAAGTATTTTTCATATTGCAATTGATATAGCAGATCATGTATCCTGGGTAGTGGGTACCTATTCTTGACCATGATTTTGTCCAACGCCGTGTAATATATACACATCTACCAAGTCTTATCCTTAATTGGCACAATGATGATGGGTGACCCACATGGTGATGTGCTCATTTGAATGACAACCAATTCCAATACATGTTTCCATTGTTCATTTTCCTCATTTTCTTCTATAATAGACTGCTTGTACAACCCAATGTTTGAAAATGGGGATTTCTGTAATAACTAGATATCATGCTCCACTTCCCTCTTAGGTGGTAATCCTTTAGGCTCCTGAAACACATCTGGGTATACCTATATCAACTCCTTCAGGTGTTATTTTTTTTTTTAGTAAAACTGTCCATGGATGCCTTGCCTCTTCCTGACTCTTCTAAAAACTAATTTTATAACAAAAGTAACAAAAAATACTTCTTGTTGGAACTGATCAATTTTTTGGCCTGGTTGGAACTTATTAGCGAAAATTTTTACTTTCCTTTGTGTGCATTGATGTAGAATGAGTCGGTCCTGGTTATATTTCCTCATGAATATTATATCTCGCGTGTACATTTAGGGACTCCTAAACATGAATCCACATGCATCAAGGGGAACCACAACTAGTTCTACCTCATCAATAAAATCAACACTAATAACAAATTTAATTTTCACTATTTTGTCACTTTCAGCTCTACATCCTTATTTACCAATCCCAATGGATATGAGCTTATATTATCACAAACTTCAAGCCCCAACTCCTTGACCAACCCTACTACAATGATATTTTATTGTGGTCCTTAGTCAAACTAAGCATCAATATTGGTCTTCTTGACCTATATCTTTTTATGGAATAGTTTGGTCATTTCATTATCTTCCTATTGTTGATGGCTACTTAGATTCACCTCCTTATGCACTGATGTATAGATGATCTCCTCATCCCCATTTGAGCTTATTTCAACTTGGTTTCTCGAATAAGTGGCCATGAGATTGTTCTTCTTATTGTCTTTCTTTTTGTTCTTTGGTTTAAGCTCTAGAAGTAGCTTCCAACACTTCTCCTCTGTATGCATGTCAATGTTGCAGTGTTTCTAGGATATTTGCAATGGTGTGTGGTGGATACAGTCTCTTTATATTTTCCCCCTTTCTTCTTCTTATTTCCCTTCTTAGAAGCATTTTATTACTCCTACTTCAATACACTTGATTTCCCTTTCTTCGAGCCTATGTTTTTTAGGTACTATACCTATACAAAAGCATTGTCCACTGATATGGGCTTGAACGACATAATTTACTCCCACATATGGTGATGTATACCCCTTAAATATTTGAGGAGTAAATATGGGTTCTTTGGCAAGACACCCAACATTATGTCCATCTTCCTAAAATCTATGGTGAACTCCTACACACTTTACCCTGGATTGTGCATGAACTAGTGCCACTATATCCATTAATTCTCTTCATACCCAATAGAGTAGAATGATGAATTTAAGAAGGTTTTAAATTCCTCCCACTTAGACACTAGAGGGTCTCCCTCCAACTTCAATGTCTCCATGTGGACTTCCCACCAGGTTAGGGCATGGTCCTCTAATTTCAGCCATAGAAATTAAATATTCTATTATTCCTCAATTTGATGGACATTGAAATACACTTCTAGTTGCTAGAACCAATGATTTAGCTTCAGAGAGTCAATCTCACCATGGTATGAATTGATATTGACCTTTGATTCTATTTTAAAAAGGCACCATGAATGATTCATGACTCACAAACTGGGTTGACCTTTTCTTGAGTCCTTTCTTTGGTTGGTTATTTATTTCTTCCTGATATCCTAATCCCCTCTCTAATTTGTCCTCTACATTATAACCCCCATTTTCTCCAAATATCCCAATATTATTTCTCAGGGTGGCCATGAGTAGATTTACATTACGATTTATATCAAAAACTTGTTTTCCTAGACACAAAACCTCTCCTCTATAAGATCATGTAGGTTGTTAATAGATTTGTTGGCAATGATTATGGTTTTACGAATTTTGGCCCAACTGATTTATATCCCTTGCAAATATCCACAATGTACCCAAAAAAAACTACTCTGACTGATATGACCCATAAATTGTTGTGAATATCCACTAGACATCTTGTCACAACAAATCTAATAAATTTTTATTAAAAATATGAAAATTTCTACACTATTACAATTTTTATTTCTTTTTAGATTTCTAGATTTGTATAATATTATTAATAATGCATGCATGTGAATTAACATTATTTAGAAAGTAGAGAAAAAATAAGAAATAAAATCACACACACATTTGACACAAAATATGACCCGGGAAACCCTCTTGAGAGAAAAACCTAGAAGGAAGGTGAGGTTGCTTTGCTCCATTTCTCTGAATGGAAATATAATTATGAGTACAAAGAAGTATGGCCTATGGCATGTGGACTACTACAATGCACAAATCCTATTTTTGTGTTATATCTCCTATCCCTTAGTTACTTTCTCTCATATATGGAATAAATGGACTCAAAAGAATGGAACCCCTTTTCCTCCGAGTGGTAAGTTTATAACACAAGCCAATAGCCTAGTAGTGGTTAGGTTTTACTACCTCAACTCTTAACTAGAGTTACAATATCGACTATTCTAGATTATTCTACATAACAATCACGTGGCTACCCATTTTTTCATGAATAATGGGGTTTATATGGCATCCTCTCGAATTATCTTGGTTAAAATGGGAAGGTCAACTTTTGAGTGGGTAGACTTTGTATGAAGACTTTGATTGACGTGATTATTGTATTGTTGGAAAGTCCCCTATGTGTAAAATATGAGAAAAAATGGTGTGGTTCTAAAGATACAAATTTGTAACCCCAAAAACCATCATTTGATACCTCAAGAATCTCTTGAAAGGATTCAGACCCCAATTTGTGAAAGTGGGTCCTACTAAAAATGGTCTTAAGAGTCGATTCCTCCACTTTTTACACTCTTAAAGCATAAAGATGGTTAAAAAAAAATATAGTGATCCAATCTGGATAAAAATATTATGTTCTTGGAGAAGACTCATATGTTTTCATCATAGGGCACATTGTGGGCATATGACCCCACACTATATATACCTCAGACCACAAGACTCTTTCTTCTTCCATGTGGTTGGAAGTACGTGTCACCATGTATTCATTAAACATAGGGCACTCATTCCTATGGTTCCATTCTACATGACAAATTATGCATGATACTTTAGTGCATTATGCCTTTCACTTTTCCAAGTCCAGTAATTGTGTGGTTAGCGCAACCATGTGTGACTAAAGTTTTTCTATTCTAGAGTTACATCCCGCCATTGCAACTAATGGAGACACTTCTAACTTCAGTGATCTCTCCAGGGATTTGTTTTAGGTGTGGACATGCTAATGGGACAATGATATGTAAAAATGTGGCAAAGTTCCTAGAATGAACCATTCTTTGTGTTTCTCGTTGGGAATTTCAAAACCTAACTTCCCCAACAACACTTTAAACAAATAGTCATAGTTCTATATAGACTCATCTGGTCTCTACATAATCTATTTTATCTCAATCATGCACTAATAGGAAGACTTAGGTCTACAAAACCCTTTCAACAACACTTACTTTATATATTGTAGTGTTCTTGGCTATGTTGGTGGTGCATTATTCTTGTACTTCACGTACCACTCTAGCACGCAGTCCCTAAAGGTAATTCCAAGATAAAAAATATTGGCATTCTCATTCTACACATTTTTAGCATCCCAAACTATGTCACAAACAAACATGTGTTGTTCAGGGTACTCATTCCCTATATTGTGAAACACCAGAAGCTTCAAGGTATATACCATTCTCATGTACCAACCACATCCTAATGATGTTCCCCTAGATGTAACTATTATCTTCTACAACCTACTTCTTCCTACTTGGCTCTAACTACTAGACCAACTTTGTCCACATCCTCTACTAACTATTGTATTGAATATGCTACTAGGAAAACTTGCCACTATTGAAGTAAATATGAATGAGGTGGTGTGTTCAACATGGAACATAATCTAACTAGGATTCTCAGGATGCGTGGTATCTGTAGGTCTCATTTCATGCTACAACAACTCCCCTTCTCCTTCTGTGTGAAGTATGCCAATGCATGCTTTCTTTAGGCTCCTCAAAACTCCACCACTCCTTATTCTATGTCCCCTCAATGTCTTATTTTCTAACCTTTTCTCTACAATTGGCACTAATGCCAAACTTCCTCTTCTAATGCTACCTCCTTGATATGTCCTACCGCTCACTTGAGTAAGTTGAATTGGCATACCTATTTTCTCATCACGTTCAGGGATCTATTGTAGCACCTTAATTATTTTATCCATTTTCCTTTTGCATCTCGATCCTACCTTTTTTAAGTATTCCCTTACCATCTCCCATCTCACCCTGAGTGCACAATGGGACTAGCCACTGATAGCATAAACCTCCATCTTCAATACACCTTTGTCACACAATAACATCTTCATGAATATTGGCAATGTTTGGAAAAGACATCCTCTTTGATCTCTCAACAACTAGCATTCAATGTCTATGTAGGAAATAATGGATTCGATGGAAAATTCTATGACGTACCTGCTAATCATGTTCTCCAGCAAAAAGTTGAGAGCTCTTCTGATTTGGTTATCCACTGATTGGAGTCTTCAAACTTGTTTAGGGGTCCAAGTATTTTTCTTGTCTAAACACTAGTGGGGTTTTTGGTTATTCAACCTTTCAATCCACCTTGCAAGCACTTCAAGAAATTCATAGAATAAAATCATGTATATATCTTCAACAAATATATCTCTTTCCAACCGTCTTTCAACACTAATCTTACAATTCGTAATTTCCCCTGTAGAAAATTCATGCAATTTAGTTTTAAACAATCTATCAATTTATTCCTTAGTGGTATTCCACATCCTCTTTACTTCTAAATCCACCATTTTGTTTCACTTTGGTTGTGTGTTCTACCTAGGTTTATTGCATGTGTCACGCTGAACAAAATGCCTAGTGGTACCTGACCTTTTAGCAATGTCTGTGAAATAGGCAAGGTCTCACTTGAGGCTCGTAAGGGGGGAGAAAAGAAACATGTTTCTACAGCTAAGCAGGGAATGGGATTTTGATGGACATGAACTTATCATGAGATTTAGGCTCTTAACACTTACCACTTTGTTTATCATTCTCAGACCACACATTGTGTCCTATTTACACCAAAATTCAATAGAAAAATCCTAACATAAAATAAAGGGCCCCCTCAATCGCTGTAACAAAACCTACATTTCATGCATGTAACATCTCAGTTAATCACACAATTCACATTGACATGATAATACAAAAATGACAGTAATGGAATAGTGACAACATAAAACCCACAATGACAGTAATGAAATATTGAAAACATGAACTATATGATAACAAAATAAAAGGATAATTTTCCCAAGGCTTTCTTTTATTAACTTATGGTGGAAGATTACGTCAAAAGTACCTAGTTTTGTATGTTATCATAGCTCACCATCCTACAAGAATCATAGTTAGAACACCAGGCCTTAAAAACCATAGATGACTTAGAAAACCTAGATAATAGTACTGCAAAGAAAAACCTAAAGTTGAACTCTAGTAAAAATAGCTCCCTCTATTTTATACATCATTACATGATCATAATTACATAATATTTTTTCCCATTGAAAACAAGTTACCCACATATATTCTACGTTTTACCATTTTTTACTAGCAAATATTTTGAGTCATTCTTGGATTCAAACTAGTTTTTTCCCATCGTGTCATTCCTCTACAACCATGCCCAGACTGACTTCATAGTTCACCATGTTCATTACAATTGCTCATAGTTATCTCATCTATGTGACACCTCTACAAACTATGGTCTTCTTCGTGCACATTCCCAAATTTTTCAAACTTCCTATAACATCAAAAATTCTTTATATTTTATCCCCACGTCAACTCTCCCACTAGATATCTCATGCCCTCTGAAATTTGTTCATCTATCAACACTTCTATCAAACTTTTTATCCCCTTAATGAACAACCTCTCCACCTCCCTTTACAATTACACTCCAGTTAGGGCTTATGTATTCTTGTTTTCCAACATCAAAATAATCTTCCTATTATAAATGGTAAGTGTTATATTATAGAACAAACATATACAGTGGGAGCTTCTCACTATTCCAACCTTGCAACTATGAATTTGTTTAAATGTTTTGGATAGGTACTTAGATTTTATTTTTTTAATATCATGTTTACTTTTAAAAAACTAATTATTGTTTAAAAATAAAATTTCATCCTAAAAACCTAAGCATAAGTAATTTAATTATTATACTATAAAAACACTATAACGATTACATAATTTATATCGTTATATGATGAAGATATTGTCAAACATTTTTTTTTATAATATTAACAATACTAGGATATAAATGTATCTAATGTAAATGTATAACATAATATATAGAGAAGATACTTATATAAATTATTATAATTAATTATTAAAAAAATGAAATGTATTTTCTATAATATCAAATTATCATATTTAATAGTCCCTATCACAATAGGGACAACAGGGAGTGTAGAAATTGATTTTTAGTCAACCCTTGCAATAAATGTAGTGGACATTGAGAACTTTGTTGAATTTTCTATAGTTTATTATAATATGATGTAAAATATGATAGCTATGAGAATATTATAAATAAAATAAATAATTTTTTATGTTTCAGAATTGAAATTCCAATTTTTTGGTTGGATGAAATACTTGAAAAGACTAATTACCCATGGTCAGATGTGACGGGTAAAAAAAAAATACAAAAGATAAAATCCAAGTGGCTTCTGACAAGTGCATGAGTATTTATGTGAAAAATGTATTTGAAAGTAATAATAAAGAGATGGACATGTGTCTTGTGTTTTGTAAGAATTAGAAATAAAATAATGTCACAATGACTTCTTTGTTTGAGATTATAATTGTTCTTGTTAATAGACATACTTTTTCAAGAAGAACATTGATGATAAAATCCCTTTGCCATAGTAAGTTAAAGGAAAACTAAGTGGAATTTAACTTGAGGTCTAAGAGTGAAATCAAAATTTAATTAGCTAAATTTGTATTCTATGCATTTAAGAACATTAATGAACAAATCCCATTGCTAATTTGTAGCAATATTAAAACACCTTGAAAATTCAATATATCTCATCGATTACAGAGGGGAAATTTTTGCATTCACCCTATAAAACTTGCCATTGAAAAGTGGAGGTGAATTTGTAGATTCCATTGATCATGTATCATTTTGCAAAGAGATGTGAAACTTGATAGGAGGTCGAGTTGTAGAAAAACATAAAGAAGAAAAATACAGAGATAAAATTATGTTGGGTTATCAACAAAAAAGGAAAAAATTATAGAGTGAAACTGGTAAGTACATCTTTTCTTTGTTTGGAAAGAATTTATTTTCAATGAGTTTAAAGTTGAATCATATTTTTCTTTTCTGTTTTTGCATTCTTTTTCCTTCGTTTACATGTGTTGTTTAGTTTTTCTGTTTCAAGTTACATGTATTTAGTTCACTTCAAAAGGTGCATTTGTTTGTTTGTGGTTCAAGTTACATGCATTTGGCGAGCTTAAAATATGAAGCAAGAATTCTGTTGAAATTTATAGAATATAGTGGTAGTTTGTGTGACCTTTCTAGTAGGTCTTATTCTTTATTTTGATATGTTTGTCTTCTGATTGTTGTATGTTAGAAATTCATGTATTATTATATAATTGCATTAGGGTTTGTAATATTTTGTGAAATGATACACAATTTATGTATTATTTACACGAATTTGTTAGTTTTTCATTTTCAAGTTACCTGCATTTGGTTTGCTTAACAATGTGCATTTCTTTTGTGAAGTTCCTAACTACCAATAAGGTGTTATTAACACAATTAAATTTTTCATGTTACTTATTCATGACAAATTATTTCTTCTACAAGAAGAAACAAATAATAACATAAACAATACCAATAAAAAACAAAAATGTAGGAAAAATACATGAAACTAATCACACAATCTACACTAGTATTTTTAGACAAAACATCCCTAGAAAAACACCAATGTGGGGAAAAGTTTTTTTCAAATTTGAGGGATTGTTCTTAATAACTTCAACAAAAAATGCTATTGAGAAATTACAACTTCTTCCTTGCCACTAGAAAAGCTATGATTTTTTTTTTTATCTCCACCTCTGAACAATTCATTGAATTGGAAAACGTCACTATCTCCCTCTGTAGATCAACTTGATCCTTTCCTATAATTCACACTTCCTTCCTATAAGCACACTAGCTAACTGGGAACTCACAATGTCCTTCTTGGTAATTTGCACTACCTATGGGAAATTGATATAACAAGTTATACTTCCTCCAACAACTTGCACAAGCCACTAGCAATACCTCCAAAAATTCGCACTTGCAACTCGATTTGGACATCTCACAACTCACACTTATAAACTAGAAAACTGCATTTCCAAACTAAGACTCCTTCGGTAGAAATAATTTGGCCTAGATAAAATCCCTCTAGAACTCAAAAATTAGAAATATATATGACGAATAATAACCCCAAAAATATCTCTCCTCAATCATTGTTTTTGAAGCTCTCTGGTGTCTTCGAAAGATCACCCACTCGAATTGATCTCTATGATCTAATCTATCTCCAATGCTTCCCATTAATTCCCTTTAGAATCTCTCATTCACAAATGAATGGCCATGATTATAATTTCACTTGATCCAATCAATGGATAAGATCAACTTAAAAACATTCTAGAAGCTTCTAGATGAAAATCATTCTTGTCCCAACTAATGCTAATTAATTATTCACTTTCCTAACTTGGACTTATGAAATAATTAAAAGATCTCTAATTAACATAATCAAGATATTTTCCCTAAGTGAAATTTAGGAAAAAATTACATGATCTTGGAGATAATTGATTCCTCCATATTCTTAGCCTTCATATCACCTCTCAAGACTCAAACAATTTTCTGATATACAAAATATAACACTGCCTCTTAGCGAGGAAGGTGTTCTCCACAACATCAAACTTATCCTTGAATAAAACAAAATTTCCTTTATTCGAGGCCTTCGTCAGAATGTCTGCAACTTGCTGATATGTGGGAACATACTATAGTTCAACTGATACATGTTGTATAAAGTCCTTGATGAATGGTATATGATGTTGATGTGCTTCAACCTATCATGAAGCACTAGATTCTTAGATAGCTTGATGAAAGTATGATAATCACAGTAGATACTTTCTGACTCCATCCTCTAACCAAACAATGGCACTAAAATATTCTGAATCGATATGGACTCACATATAATCATGCGCATTACCATGTATTCTACCTATAGAAATCTTAATACAATTGACTTCTACTTCTTGTTTTACCAAGAGAAAACTCGTAATCCCATGCTAAAGCAACAGCCTAAAGTGATTTTCCTATCCATATAGAAATTTGATAGAAATTTCAATTGCTTGAGATTTTGAACTGTAAAACAAGAGACACAAATTCTACTCTACTGATATGTGGAATGGACATCACAATTTAGAATAACATGCGTAAACATGCAACAAGAAAAACAACAAGTACATAGTGATTTCTAGTGGAAACGAAATGGGAAAACCCATCAAGCCTCTTTACATTAATCAGTTGAATAGAGAAACTATTACAACTACTTTCTCTAGCTCTGAGCACAAGCTACGAAAGAAAAGCTCTTCACTCTACTGAATGAGAATCTCTAGCCAACACTTAGCCATTTTATACCTCCTCCAACCTCTTATTTCCTTGTGTAAATACGAGAAAATTTGAGCTCCTAAACAATACGGAAGTCCCTATTTCCTTGCACAATTCCTAAGAAATTGATTTCCTACCTACATTCAACAATTGTACACTCAACTAGTATGTAACTCATGTTACACTAGCCTTGTCTTCTCCACTCCAGCTAAGAAATTTGAATTCCATGCATGCATGCATGAGCTATTTTGGGTTGATTTATCAGCTAACTGATAGATCTCTAAGTTAGAAGGGTGTCCCACTACTCAAATGACCTTCAAATAACTCTATCAATAGTTACATATTAGTTAACTAAGTACACCTAAAAATAATTGAACTAGATTGCTAAAAATTTAGCAATCACACATGCCTGACTAAACGCCAAGCCCAGTAGCTCAAATTCACTAAGATAATTGAGTGAAAAGAGCCATGTCACACTATTTAGTGACCTCCAAGTTTTCCCTGATGATGTGGAAATTTGAATTACTCAATTGGGAAAAGGCTAAACTCAAATTGAGCCTTTATTGCTACATTTTCTAACACACCCTCTTAGCAAGAAATGGATTTTTCACCACCCCTATCCTACAACTATGGAATTCAAATTCACATTTGTACAATGCCTTTGTCAATATTTAAACATATTTCTCCTCATTTGGAATGTACTATAGAAACATAATTATCCTTTGTACACAGTCCTACAAATGATGATACCAAATATCAATGTTCTTGGACCTGTCATGAATTACCAGATTCTTAGAGAGAAAAATGAAACTCTAATTATCACAATATATCATTGTCAGATACATCTCCTGACTGAAAATACCCAAAAGTATTTTCCTTATCCATATGGCCTCACATGCTACCTGACTTGCAACCATGTATACAACCTATGCTGAGTTGAGTGCCACAAACCTCTACTTCCTGCTTTACTAGGAAATAACTATGGACCCAACACTAAAGATAACACCGAAAGTAATTTTCCTATATGATGGATTCCCTGTCGAATATGCACTAGTGAAGCCTTAGAGCTTCACTCCCCTTTTCCTCTCGTACCATAATCCAAACTCAGTACTGCCTCTGAGGTACCGTAACACATTTCTTGTTGCCTTCCAATACATCTTGGTAGGCCTCACTATATCTTGACTAAGTTGGCTTCCTGCATAGCACATGTTGGGTCTCATGTTCAAAATATACATCAAAGGCCCCACAAAATTCCTATATATGGTAGGTTCAACTTCTTCACCTAAAGTGGCATTCTCCTTCCTCCATTTTCTAGATAGAGGTGTGTCCATAGGCTTACAATTATCCATTTGAAGTCTCTGAAGTATTTCAGAGGTATACTTCCTCTAAGACATGAACAATTCACCATCACCTTTCTATAGTTCTAGCCTAAGGAAGTAATTCACTAAGCCCACGTCTTTCATCTCAAATTCCCTTGCAATATCCTCTTTGCAAGAGAGGATCAAGTACTTATCGCCTATCAATATTAAAACATCAACATAGAAAACAAGAATAAGAAACGTACCATCTGCAACAATGTGATAG
Organism: Pinus tabuliformis; assembly: GCA_031772625.1. Taxonomy (NCBI): domain Eukaryota; kingdom Viridiplantae; phylum Streptophyta; class Pinopsida; order Pinales; family Pinaceae; genus Pinus; species Pinus tabuliformis. Next base: position 1,096,790,627 of record CM062820.1, read on the forward strand.
AGGTTTTCATCTGCTTCACTTTTGGTGAACCCTGATTCATTGAGATAACTATCAATATTAGTATACCATGCTAAGGGAGCCTATTTGAGATGATAGAATTCTCTCTTGAGTCTCCACACATGTGTCTCCCAATCATATGTCTCAAATACTTCTATCTCTATGTAAATTTCCTCCTCAACAACACCATTAAGAAAGGTAGTCTTCACATCCATCTAGTGGATCTTTCACCTCATCTACACAACTAATGGAAGAATTGATCTCATGGAGGAATACATTGCCATAGGGAAAAGTTCTTCCTCATAGTCAAGTCTCTCTACTTGAGAAAATACTTTGGTAAATCTAGACTTGTACTTCTTGATGCCCTCATTAACTACAGGCTCCACTTTGTAGATCCATATGGAACCAACCACTGATTTCCCTCATGGTTTCAACAACGCTTCCCATACACTTCTCTTCATTCTGGGTTTATATTTTTCCACCATGGCATCAATCCAAACAAGTTGAGAATTTTCTTCCTCAAATGAAGAAGGCTCTGTCTCAATGAGCTCGATCATGAGATTCATGTAACTAGTGTACCTCTCAGGTGACCTCCTCTTCCTATGTACTGATGTAGGGGCTCTGGCGTTCTCCCTATCATCCTGAAACAATATATCATCTTATATGGTTCTTTTTCTCCCTTATTTGTATGTTTCCAGTTGAGTGGTTGTCTCCAATCATCCTCCTCTCTGGTCCTCCATTTATGGTTGCTCCAAAAATTCCTGAAGCTCATCTTGAGGCTCCTCCTTTGGAGCTAGAGTATCTTGCTCTAGTGGGATACTTAGCTCTTGTTCCATAGATAATATCATATCCTTCTCCTCATTAAAATTGGCATCCATCCTCACAAATGTAATTCTCAATGAAGGTAAATACGCTTGGTAATTTTGTGGAGTTTCAGTGTATCCTACAAAAACTCCCAACTTTGTTGTAGGCTCAAGTTTCTTCCTTCAATCCTTGAAGACATGATTATACACTAAAGCTCCAAAAATTATGAAATGAGACACATCTGGATTTTTCCCAGATAAAGCTTCCTCCAATGTGATCATACCAAGTATTCTATGAGGACTATAGTTCTACAACTAGACTATTGTGTTACATGCTTCTGCCTATTAATGCCTTGGAAGCCAGTGATCATGTAGCATAGCTCTTGTAACTCCAACTATGCTATTATTCCTCCTCTCGTCTACCCCATTCTCTTGTAGGTTATGGGGTGCTATTAATTCTCTGTTAATACCTTCGTTGGCACAAAAATACTTGAAGGCATTTGAAACAAATTCGCCTCCTTTATAACTCTTGAGAGCCTTCACCTTCTTCCCAGCCTCCGTCTTAACTAATGCCTTAACTTGTACAAATTTGAAAAACACTTCATATTTATTCCTCATGAAGAAAATATAGCATTTTCGATAGAAATCATCAATTAAAATTACATAGTACTTATGTTTTGTAGTTGAGGCTATAGAAAAGGGTCCACAAACATCAAAGTGGACTGACTCCATGATTGCATCTGCTTTGCTATCTTGACAATGGAAGGTGGATTTGACATATGTACCCAATGTGAAACCTTTGTAGACATCCTGCTAGTCATGGGAGACTTTAGGAAGACTAGTGGTAATTTTCTACATGATATTTAAGGAAACATCTTGTAGAATACCCAATCTCCTGTGCTAGAATTCTCAAAAATCTTGACTCTACACTTTTTCAGCTTTTTTGCTTAATGCAATGCACTTTCCCACCTCAAGTTTGTATAGGTTCTTCATTCAAACTCCAATTTTCTTCACTTTCCTAGTAGCTATGTGTCTCAAAAATCCTTTAATGAAAATACCATCATATCCTCTATCCTCTAATACCTCTACAAATATTAGGTTCTTCTTCATCCCGGGTACAAACATAACACCTTTAAGGTGAAGAGGGGAGAATTTCTCCCTATCAAATGTGACAGTACCAATTCTTGTAGAATTGTACCTCCCGTCATCCCAAAATTCAATATGCATCTAGAGATATTTCCCCTCCATGCTACTAAAAAATTCCTTGCACCCTATCATATGGAATGAGGCATCAGAATCAAGGTATTGCAGACTCCCCATAATAGTGCTAGTGATGCATGCTATTGGGGTGAATTCTAATTTGAATTGTGAAGACATTTGTTCACCTCATGCTCCTCCTAAAGGTTTCTTATTAGACTTCATGTATAAAATTTGTTTTTGCATAGTGCCCATATTCATGGAAGTTGTTATCACCAAAATAAGAGTTTACATTGTTCCTAATCATGGTCTTAGATAAGTGTTAAGTTATTTTATGTTTTAATGGGTAGGTGACAGGTTAAGAGTCTCATTTTCATATCCAAATAAAGTTAAATCAGCCTTATTCCATGTCCTCGAAGTCTCACATGTTGTTTAGAACCCATACCTTTAACTATTTTGAAAAAAAAAATGGAATTAACCCCAAAACCACATTTTTGTAGCGCAGACAGTGTAAAAGGTTTGTTTTGCACTACGAAAATTCTACTCTTTCTATAGCACTCTTCACTTAGAACACTATGAAAATGCAGATTTGCAGGTAGTCCTGTGAAAACGTCGATTCGTTCAAAAACCGTTAATCCTTCATTATTAGGTGTCGGTCAGGAGTCAGTTCTTAAGCATGCAACCATCCAATTTCATCATTTAAAATTTAGGGGTCATCATGATAGGTAATTCAAATTCGAAAGGGTTGGCTAGTTTCTTATTGCAGTTTGCATGCAAACCTTCAAACATATTGTTTTCGACTCATAAGCTTATGGTAATCCCTTACCAGAGCTTTTCTCATCTATAATTCAAGCAAGGCTAATTAACATTAATAGGTGAGGTTGATTACCATTAACAAGCGAGGCTAATTTGTTACAGGAATTCAGAGGCAAAGATGACAGAAGAAAGGAAGAAACACAGGTCCGGTCATTGTTTAAGAACAGAGCCTGAAAGCACCTAGGTTTTAACTAGAGATAAATCAGTAATGGATGCCTTCAAGAAAACAAGATGTTGGAAATTTTGTGAAAAATTGCAGTGAGGACACACTCAAGTGATAAAGGAGTTTGCCCTACATTTCACTACCTTGGGCACGAAAATTGGAATCCTACACTTGCCAATTACTCCTGATATCATAGCTTTGGTGACAGAGATTCCTAGGGGACAAGATAGATGGTTCAAAAACTTCAGATTTGACATGGAACCATGTAAAGTGTTTATAAAGCCAGAGTTTATAGAAACAGATTTAACCAAGGCAATTCTAAGGAGCTACATCAAAGACATCTATCCCAACTTGCTCTTCAACATTCAGAGGTATTTTACCTATGAGGGAAGATATCATAAAGTATATTCATATCATTTTAAACTCATGTTGCATTTTACTGGTATGGTTTCTTTAGATTTTCCTTTCTTCCTGTATCAAAGTATAGCTAAGATGGCAAATAAAGTGCAAATGAAATCTCAAGGATATGAAACTTCCCTTTTTCATCATGGTCTAATTAAACTAATAGTTTTACATGAACTCAAAAGGATCAACAGAGAATGGTCTTCACTTTTTCTTTTATGTGGTTTTGGAGTGGAAAATCAAGATACAGGCATTAACCCTAACGCTAAAGAAACTCCATTAGCAGAAACCAGTAAGCCTGTAATGACCAGGTCAAAAAGATTTGTTAAGCTGAAACCTAGAAAGCAGGTGAAAGAGCATGTGAATAAAACATCAGTGGTTATTCTTGAGACTCCTCAATCCACAAAGGAAAATATATCTGAAGTTAAAGAAATGAAACAAGAATAGTTAGCTAACAAACCAGTTCAAAGGAGATTGGCTAGAAGTCAAATTGCAAAGGAGAAGGGTAAATCAGTGATCTCAGGAGAAAGTCCAGGTTTGAAGGGTAATTTAAATGATATTTTAAAAGCCATTAATATTGCAAAATCCCCTTTGGTGTAGGCAAATGTCTTAGAATTTGATGAAGGAGAGTCGAAGAAGATGAAATCTTCTAAGAAACTGGAATTTGAGGATGATGTTACAGCATTTGTGCTCAAGCCCAGAAAACCCTTAACCAGGAAATCTAAAAAGATGCAAGAGTCCAAGATTGAGTTAGGGAAAATAGAAGAAGCTTCCGCTATTTAGGAAGAGTTGATAGACCTTTCATCACCAATACCTGAAGGTGACAAAAATAGAGTTTCTTCCACTCAAACAAAAAAAACCAGTTATGAAGAAATGGAAGAAATAATAGTAGCTAATAATGAAATTACTAGAATAAGGATGAGAGCAAGAAGGCATCCTACTGAGAAGACAAATTTCAGAAGGATAAAGGCTCTCTGGGAAGTTGAAAGAGTTTCCAAACCAGAAATAGTTAGCAATGAAACTGAGTACTTTACTTGGATTGTTCCTGCAATTAAAGAAGCCATATTTGTAAGGATGATGAATGCTCAGTTGACAACTACTAATAGGAGATTGAAGAGACAGGTTGAAGACTTAGAAAGACAGTTAACAAAATCTGAAGAAAGGCTACAACAATAATGAAACAGGGTGATGAAAAAGGGCAATAAAGGATATATCTTAAAACAGTTTCAGTATTAAAAAGAAGGTCTTCTGTGAAGAAGAAAATCTTATAAGGTTAAGTTGTTTTGATTTTTGGTGATCATATCAGTCTTTATGAAATTTTGAAAATCCCCAAACTACAGATTTTTGAAAACTGTGTTGAAAAAAGAGCATACACAGCAGTTTCGTAGCGCGCTACGAAACTACTGAAGGTGAACTTTTAGCACTTTATAGATTTATTTCGAAGGTAAGGTCTGATAAATTTCAAGTTTTGATGTTGCTGGTAAACATATGAAGATCATAGATGAAGTTTTAGATGGCAGTGATGTAGAAAGAATGGTTCAAAGAAGTATTTCACAAGTGATATAAAAGCTGCACTACGAAAATAGACTATTTTCGTAGCACAGTCATGTTTCATCCTCTTTTCCATCTATTCGAGGTTCCCTTTTTTTTTCACAGGTGGAAAAATGAAGTTTTAATGGATTACTAATACATGCCACATATATGAAACAATCATCAATGCCAGCAAAACTGCTCGAAGATAAGCATAAAGGATTAAGGGCTTAAAAGGAGGAACTTTGTCTCCTTGTTTTTAGGACAGTTAGGTCATGACTCAGCAAGGTTTGCAACAATTCTAGATACATCATAAAGCTCGAAGACATGGATTATCAACTAATTAAAGAATGTATTTAAGTCATAGATAAGGTTGTTGAAGCATGTTTTAGGAGTTTCACTCCTATTTGTATTAGGACTCTTCAAGATAGTGAGCTGTCACTTTGTAATTAAGAAGTTTGTTTTATGAATAGATAGGTGTCAATGTTAGAAATTTGAATTCTCCTAAGGATGGATCATAGAATCCAAGGTTGTAAAAACTATATATAAAGCATGAGAATCGAGTTCCTCAGGGTTGGTAATTTTATTAGCAAAATAAAGTTGTGTTATTGTAAGAGAATGCATTTTCTTTCTCAAACTTAATACAGAGATCAGTTTTACTACTGAAGATTCACAAGGGGTTTATATGTTTGATGTTTCTATGGCCTTTTTCAACTACTTATTTGCAGTGGTATGAGCTTGTGATACTTAGAATTCATTGGAAAATGCTCTAACTTCCTTCACATACTTGTAAATTGTGTTGATTCACTGTGTTACTATTTTACTTATAAACCTAAACTCCAAGTGCCTTGACTTCCATGTTTTGCTGATCATGATGTTTTGTTGAAGACTATATTGACTCCATAGCCCAATAGATGTTTGCTAATCTTTGATTCAACCAGTTATAAATTTTTGTCCATTTAGATTCGTAGAGTTAGCCATCTAATCATTAATCAAAAATCTTAAACCTATTGAGAGAGCCCCCTCAAGTTGAGGAGGCTAAGCCTCAACCAAAAGATTGGTTTGAAAGAGTTACTCAGAGTCTACTTGATCAATAGCCTATTAGGGTCAGATTTTGTGATAACAGAAGTGGAAGATTTTTATCTTACTCAAGTCTCTATTCTTGCCATTATGGATTTAGGTTTTCTTTGGGTCTTCTTTACTTTCCTTTCTTCTCCTTCCCAACCAAGGAAAAAAAAATCATCCTCTACTCTAGATGATACTTCATCTCTGTCATTTATCCTAAACTATTCTTGAACCAAATCGGATCACAACCTTTCCCAATTTGGTAATGTTTCCCTTTGATTCACAGAGTCCTAGATGTTGTGCCAGGATTTTGGAAAGCGTTGAAGAGCTAGGCTTACTAGGTCATCTTCTACAACATTCAAACCAACCCCTCCAACATCATATTGAACTTGAGTGAATATGGAGATATATTATGGAATGGTATCATTTTTTTACATCCTAATGTTTCGAAGTTTTTCTTTCAAGGTATATTTTCTATGGTCACTGCTATTTTAGAATAGCGCTATCAATGTCTTCCACATAGAAAATGGTGTTTCTTTGCTATGGATATTTGAGACCACATGATATATCAAACCTTCCAGAAGAATTTTCCTAGCCTTTACAACATCCTTCTTCCATTGGGATAATTTTTATGCATCAGACTACTAGGGTTTCACAATGTCAGTTCTAACATATTCTAGCACACCATTATCATCAAGCACTGCTTCCATTTGGTCCTTCCAGGCTATGAAATTCGAGATGGCCTCTAGGACATACTCCAACCTTTGTGAGTTAAAACATATTCTTCCAAATCTGAAGAAAAACTACTACAATCAAGCTGCAAAGTCAAAAATTGTTGAGGGACAAATTCAAAATACTAGTTCTAATGTGATCTCAAGCTCTGATACTATGTATAAATTTGATAGAAATTGTAACTTCTCAATATTTCAAATTGAAAACAAGATACAAAACTTCTACTCTAGTAAACTGCAGAATGGAAATCACAATTTAGATCAACATTCATAGACATGTAAGAGGCAACCCCACAAGTATACAATGATTTCTAGGGGAACCCAACTAGGAAAAACCCCTCAAGCTTCTTTCCATTAATCAGTTGAATACAAAACTATTACGATTTCTTTCTCGAGCTCTTAGCACAACCTGTAAAAGAAAATGTTTTCTCTCTAGTCAATGAGAACCAATGGCCAACATTTAGCCAATTTCCGCTTCCTCCAGCCTCCTATTTACTTGTGAAAATTTGATCAAATTTTAGATCCTAAATAATAGGAAGTCCCTATTTCCTTGTATAATTCCCAAGGAATTGATCTCTAGACTACATGCAACAATTGTACACTCAACTAGTATACAACTCATGTTATAGTAGCCTTGTCTCCTCTACTCCAGCTGATCAATTTGAATTTCATGCCTATGTGAGCTATTTTGGGTTGATTGATCAGTTAACTGAAATATTTATCTTATCTAGACGAGTGTCCCACTACTTAACTAACCTTCTATTGACTCTATCAATAGCTAGAGGTCAATTAACTAAGTACAACTAAACTAGTTGAACTAGATTGCTAAAATTTAGCAATCACACATGCATGATAGAACTCTTAGGCCACTAACTCAAATTTACTAAGCTAACTAAGTGACAAGATCCATGTCTACACAAGGTGGGGTACACTGCCTCCTTTTTAGACACATAAATATTCTTCCATTTAGTTATCATAGGCATATACATGGATCTATAGTCCAACATACTGAATTTATTCAAGACCTCCATAGCATGGCTCCCTTGACCAAGGAATATCTCCCTGCCTATATTCCACACCTCTAGACCTAGAAACTAATGCATCATCCAAAAATCCTTCATCTTGAACATTGCTGCTAAGTCCCTCTTGTTGTCCTCTATTAGCCCTGGTGACCCAGCAAAAAATAGATCATCCACATATAACACAAGCATGACTGGTTCACCTCCAACCATGAGATAGTAGAGGTTTGAATCAACCTCACTCTTCACAAAGCCCATTTCCTATAAGTAGCTATAAATGTAACGATACCATGCTATGGAAGTTCACTTGATTTGATATAGTTATCTCTTCAACTTACAACCATGGGTCTCCTTCCCATGCATCTCAAAACCCTCTGGTTATTAGATGTACACCTCCTCTTTTATGAAACCAGTTAGGAACAACATCTTGCCATGCATATGATGGATCTCCCATCCCATCTATTCTACAAGTGAGATCATGTCCCCAATGGAGGTATACCTATCCACTGGAGAAAAATTCTCGTCATAATCTGCTCCCTCCTTATGACAGAACCCCTTGGCCATGAACATTTCCTTGAATTTTTCTACACTACCATACATAGTGTACTTGATCTTATAGATCCAATAGGAACATCCATTGCCCTATCCAATGGTCTATGCATCACCTCCAAAACATTATTTTGCATGATGGAGTTGTGCTCCTCCACCATCACATATTTCCACACCTAATGATGTGTAGCCTCCTAATAGATAGAAGGATCACTACTAATGAGATCACTCATCAATGCCTTGTACCTTGAATATCTCTCTAGAAGTCTCCTATCCTTGGTGCTCAATCTAGGAGCTCCCACAAACTACTGTACGTCTCTCAATCTCTGACGCACCTCACAATTCCTTTTGCCACTTATGGTGGGTGGAACTTCAAGCTTCTCATCCTACTGCTACTTATTCCACATGTTGTGAACATTCTTGTTGGGTAGTGGAGGTCTCGCGTAAGGGTTTTGGGGTAGAAAGCCCAAGAAGTAAGATTTAGATATTGTAAAAATTCCACAATATGCAGAGCACGAAGTATAATAGATTGATTCAAAGGGTATTCCACCCGAAAATAATAAAAAGTAATGTAAATAGAGTTGGCCCGCGCAGGGATCGTGGGCCAGGAAAGGGTATAAATAGAACATGGCTTTATGAGGGAAATGCAATTCTTTTGGGAAATAAGATGTAATGGGTTCTTAAAGAAGATAGTCTGAAAGCATCTGTAAGTCCAAGTTGAGGGTTAGGTGGTAGGTAGAGGCTCTGCAACTATGTGCGTAGAGGCCTAGAAAGCCCGCAGCTGTGTGCACGGACCCCTGTAACAGAGTGCGCAGGGAAGATCTCAATGCATTGGTGAAGAATAATAATAAAGACAAGTTTTCTTCTGTAATTCTGTATTATCGGACATATGTCTTTATGGTTTACCTTTCTATATCTAGTTAATACAAATGTGATGAATGTATGTGAATCTAGGTTCATTTTGTGTGCAAATAAATTATGTTGGTTAAATGTTTGCTTAAATACCCTGTTGAATAGTTCTGAATCATAACTACTTCCTTCAAGTAGAATAGCACATGAACAAGAAAATTATAATCATCCTGGATCAGCACAAAGACCAAGCAGTGGAGTTATAGACCAGTGCGCGAACCCTCCAGTACACATCTAGACATCCATAGGGTGTAGAAACCTGGTTTTAGCACTGTCCCCTGCTACCTCGGGTGAGACCTCAGTCTGTGCTCCATGGGCTATTGCCGAAAGGGCTGGTAGCTGTGGGATTTTTTTAGCTAAATAACTCTTCCAAACTTGGGTCAGGCCCAAACAAGCCAACAAATGGTTTCATTGCTGGGACCGGGATCTGCCTAAAGGGTGTTTAGGTGTGGAACGTGGGGACCCAATAGAGAAAGAAAATTGAAAAATTCGAGAGGACCATGGATGGTAATATATTAAGAGTAGCAATGGCAAATGCAATTCAGTTACCTATATTTAAGGGAGCTAGAGGCAAAGACCCAGAAGAATTTTGGTTTGTGCTAACATCAGTATGGAATGTGCAGCAAATCACGGATGATAACATCAAGAAAGCCATCTTAGTTAGCGCACTATAGGACCGGGTGCTAACATGGTACATGAAGTATTCAAGCACCAACCCAATGACAGGGATAGCAGATATCCATACTGAATTGAAAAAGGAGTTTAGCCATCCAAAGAGAGAGGCACAATCAATCGTAGGATTCAAAGAGATCACGATGATGCCTGGTGAGACTCCATGGGATCTGGATTAGAGGTTGAAAAGCACCATTCGCGATGCCAACATGACCCTGACGGATGCACAACACTATGTTTGGTTCGTTGCATCATTAACGCCATATCTAAAGGCAACTTTGTCACAACAAAAGATCTCAACCCAAGCGGAAGTGTTGGAAGCAACGATGCGACTGCAAAAAACCTTGGTACAGGACCTAGGGTTGGGAGTTCAGCAAATCCAAGAATAGGTCCAAAATTTGTGTTTTGAGATACAAAAGTTAAAACACGACCAAATGCCATGTTTAGAGATCCGGGAGGAAAAATGGTGCATCAAGTGCAGAGGCCAGGGACACGATAAGGATCATTGTCCAGTGTCGGTGAATTTTGTGGTCACAGGGGGATCGACACCATTGCGACTAGAGGCACAAATAGGGCCGACCGCAATCACCCTGCTCTAGTGCGCAATCTGTCAGGTAGGAGGAAAGCACAACACAGATAATTGTCATCTATTACCAAAATACAACCAGACCCCCTAACAGCTCTTTTGCAACTTTTGTAGATCAATGGGTCACGAGGAAAGGGATTGCCATAGTTATCAAATGTTGATGGACCAAGCACCTACCTACAGAATGCAGACTGAGGGGCGAGGTCAGGATCCAGCCGTAGCGATTGGGCGTGGTGGGTTCCCAGGACAGGGTCAAGGATGGGGTGGAATGGGACTAGGAAGGGGTCGTGGGCAGCTAATCTGTTACAACTGTGGAGGACCGAGACATTACGCGTGAGATTGTACTAATCTGACCTGAATATCGTGTCTGTATTGTGAGCAATTTTATCACGATCTGCTAGATTTCCCCATGCTGATAGCACAGATTCGTGAAAAGAAGGCAGTGCCTCCTACAACAACGCAAAACATGTAGATGATGAGATCTAAACCCCGTGACTATGAACCCACGGTCAACAAGATATTGCGACATGGCATAGCTACAGGAAATATCGATGGGAAGACTAATATGGAAGCTAGGGAAAGCTTCACAGATGTCTCTACTCGAGGTAGTAGGGATCCATATGAGCCAACTCGGGATTCCTCGATGATGACTACCTCCTTAAAGAGATGGCTAAAACTTCTTCGCGACAACCAAGAAGTTAGAGGGTTACATGAAGTGATTAATAGATGCGCAAGGTGGGCTGAACCTTGTGGAGTTTGAAAAATAGGAAGACATGCATTGCGGATCGGTCGGGAAATGCGACTAACAGTGCAAATTGGTGACTATGAGATGGATTAGGTCATTCTGAACCTGGGTTCTGATGCAAACGTATTACCTAAACAGACTTGGGAGTGCATAGGTAAGCCTACACTATAATGGTCTCCTATCCATTTGCATCTGGCCAATCAATAGAAGATCTTACCCATGGGAAGGCTGCAAGGGGTTACAGTAGACATTGATGGTGTAAGTACCTAGACGGATTTTGAGGTTATTGAAATTATGGATGAACATAGTCCATATCGTACGTTGGTAGGGATAGGCTATGCCATTGATAGGAATGGGGTTATTAACCTCAAACAGAGGAAGATGATATTCAAGAAGAAGTTGCTCCGGGTCATTGTTCCGCTAGACCCAACAAATAGACCGCATTACACAGAATCGACGCGTATCGATGAGAGGGGCAATGTATTAGATAGTATCTACAAACTTGCTGCAATAGAGAAGCGTAGATTCTCGTGGGGTTACGCTAGTGATTTATATGAGGAGGAGGAATGATGGTGCAACAAGGTGGACGAGGCAACCACATTGCACTGTAATATGATGACAAAATCCCCGTATTGCGTTAAATTTTAGAATTGTGAATTGTCGATGTATGATGTGCTGATAGTAGTAGAGGGTTTCCAAGATAAATTCGAAATCATGGTACCAGAGTACCAACAGTTCAATGCACTAAAATGGGCATTGCGCGTGACATGGCGTGATGGTGGGATACCCATGTAGGAACCTTTGCAGATTGGCGAAGTTGCAAGTGGATGATGTAGATAAGATTTAGGAAGCCCAAGCTATGAAAAACAGTGAAATACAATGGACGAGATGATCCATGCATGCACCTAATCAATTAGACCTGAGATTATGATGCGAAGCCTCAACCAGAATGGGTGCACTTATTTCAGCATACCCTGGATGTCATTCCAAGAAATTGGTAGACGAAAACAGAGCTCCGCAATGGCACTGGCGAATGGGATATCCTACATGAAGGGTTTTTGTCAACTTTTATGTTTGAAGATGAATGGATGTATACTATGGATGATGCATTATAGCTAGTAAAGGCCACCATATTCAGAACACTATCGGAACCAGAAGAAGTCAGGCCATCAGACTGGTCGCAGTAGTTGAACTAGGCCTTAGCATGTTATAATGTACAAGCAGAAGATGATGAGGATGACTCACGTAACATGAATATTCCAAAATATGAAGGGAATCGTGAGGTGCACGGCCTTGAGATAGAATATCCAAACATCATGGCATCATAGAGAACATGGCAAGTAAATATCAGAACAGAGGAAGAGCCAAAGTATGCCATGCTTGGGGACTACTGGGATGATGCTACAGTAGAAAGGGTCATCGAACTATGCAAATACCACGATTTATTTCCTACAAAGATGACAGAGTTAAAAGGGATTCTAGGAGACCTAGGGATGATGAAGATAACTTTGAAGCTAGATGTGAAGCCAGTGAAGCAGTGACCCTATCGATTGAATCCAAAATACAAAGAAAAAGTCCGCGAGGAATTGGATAGGATGTTAGCAGAAGGAATTATTGAACTGGTTGAGGAGTCTGATTGGGTAAGCCCTATGGTCGTACAGGAGAAGAAACAGAAGGGGTAGATCCACATTTGTGTGGATTTATGAAAGCTCAATGATGCTTGTGTTAACGATTCGTTCCCAACACCCTTTACAGATGAGGTACTAGAAAATGTGGGTGGCAAGGAAGCATACTCCTTCACAGACAGGTTCTCTAGGTACCATCAGATCAAGATCACGCCCGAAGATCAGAGCAAGGCAACATTCGCTACCGAATGCGGTTGTTTTTAGTATACAGTAATGCCCTTTGGATTGAAGAATTTGCCCGTGATATTTTCCCGTATTGTGGTAGCCGCATTCAAGGAGTTTATCCAGAAGTTCTTAGAAGTCTACCTATATGACTGGATCGTCTTTTGCCTGGGCAAGAAGCATGTCACGATCTTACGATTAATGCTGGATACCTACTGATGACACCAAACTACACTCAACTTAAAGAAGTGTACTTTTCTCGTCCCTTTCGGGACCTTGCTGGGCCATGTGGTTTGTAAGCAAGGACTGATGGTGGATCTAGCAAAAATTGTTGTCATATTGAATTTGCAAGCGCCGCACAGTGTAAAAAAGCTATGCGCTACATTAGGACACATGGGCTACTATTGGAAGTTCATCAAAAGCTATACCCAAATTACGGCTCTGATGGAGCAATTGCTGAAAAAGGTTGCTACTTATTGCTGAAATGAGGAATGCAACAGAAGCCTAGAGATGCTTAAGGAGAAAATGGCTTTTTCTCCTATATTTCTCTTTCCAAAATGGGACGTCAAGTTTCATGTGCATGTGGATGCATCTTGTGTCACACTGGGATTGGTACTCACTCAACCAAGAGCGGAGGGACTGGACCATCCGATTGCATTCGCAAGTCGCAGGTCATCTAAGACAGAGAATAATTACTCCACTACTAAGTGAGAGGAATTAACGATGGTATACGCACTCCAGAAGTTCCATCACTATCTTCTCGAGGGACATTTTAAGATGTACATGGATCACTCTGCACTCAAGTACCTAGTGAATAACCCTGTGTTGGGGGGGCGCATTTGTCGATGGTTGCTATTGTTGCAAGAATATGATTTTGAGGTTGTTGTAATGCCGGGACATCTGAATGCAGGTCTGGATCATCTGTCCCAAATTAAGACCGGTGAAGAACCAACAAATCTAGAAGAAGAACTTTCGGACACTCAATTATATGCTGTGTGTATTGCAGATGGCCACTTTGAAGATATAATCCAATTTTTAACTACGAGCACTGTGCAACAAGGGTATTCTATTCAACAAAAGAAGGAATTGGTGTGACACATAGTAGATTTTACTGTAATTGCAGGCCACCTCTACAAGATGGGCAACGATGAAATATTGCGTAGATACATACCCAAATTCAAGCATGGATAGATCCTAGCCGAAGCACATGGAGGGGTTGCTGGCGGACATCATGCGGGCCACACCACAGCCCAGAAGATTCTTCGCACTATATTATGGTGGCCCGCTCTACATCAAGATTCGAAGGCATAATATCAGGCCTGCGATGTATGTCAACGGACGGGCAAGCCGTCGTGAAGGGATGAAATGCCACTTCAGCGACAGATGATGCTACAGCCATTTGAGAAATGGGCGATTGACTTTGTTGGGCCTATTGAATTGCAAGGAAAGATGAGTGCGTGCTATATCACCACTGTGACTAAATATTTGACCCAATGGGCCAAGGCACAGCCAGTTAAAGATTGCACGGCAGTGATAATACAAAATTTCTTGTTCGAAAACATACTGACTAGGTTTGGTTGCCCCAAAATTCTCATGAGCGATAGGGGAACACATTTTTGAATGAAACGATCAACACATTCACTGAGGAATTCTAGATCTATCACCAATAGAGTACGCCCTACCATCAGAAAGTGAATGGGACCATTGACTCCTTCAACAAAATTCTGGAAACTGCATTGACAAAAGTTTGCAATGCGTGATGAAATGACTGGGATTTGTGAATTCCTGTTGTGCTATGGGCATACAGAACCACATGCAAGAATCAGATAGGCCAAACACCATTTCGGTTAATTTATGGCTAGGAGGTCGTTATGCCTATGGAATATATTGTGCCTAGTCTGCAGATTGCGGCAATCATAGGTATGGCAGACTGTGAGGCATTGGAAGAGAGGCTTCCACAACTAGAAGAATTGGAGGAGGAACGATTTCTGGCTGGATTCCATCAACAAGTACATAAATAATGCGAGAAAGAATGGAATGATTACCATATCAAGGTGTGCACCTTCGAGGAGAATGATCTAGTCTTTTTCTATGACAGTAAGTTTGAAAAATTCCCAGGAAAACTCCGCATGCACTGGTTGGGATTCTATGTCATCAAAGAAGTTATCGATGGAGGCATAGTTTAGCTAGCTAAACTCAATGGAGACCCCTTTCTAGGAAGAGTGAATGGCAGTCACCTAAAGCTCTACACGGGCAGGCCGACCACCTGACTAACCAAGGAGAAGATAGTCTCACCACTCCAACCAGTTGAAAGAGAGCGTGGAACGATAAAGAAACCTGGGGGACAAATGTGCAAGTACCATGGTGCGTGAGCATTTGACCAAACACAAGGGTCACGATGGCATGAAGAGGCTCATGCGGATGCGCTGATAGCAATGACGACCATTGATCTCACTATTCATGACAAGATGTCGGCAACATGGAAAAATGGAGTGGGTGGCAGGACATTAAGAGATACATTACAATATGGATATGGAACAAATGACCACTGATTCCACATGGGATGGTTACACGTGCAGAAACAAGCAACAATCACTACATTTGAATTTCACATGGCTTATAAATTACCAAGGGAACTCCACTCGGTGGCCTACAATTCGAAAACACTAATGGAGTTATTCATTATCCATGCACAAGGCATGAACTTGAAGGTAGTAATCGGCCGATGGTGAGGCAGGACTCTCTAAGGAGTAGTTGGGTGACAACTGTAGCATCACCAGTAGGAGATGTATCAGGAAAGAGGGAACACAAAGCAGAATTGGTCCTGAGGCTGTCGCCTCACCCAGTGCAGGCCGGTGCACTACAACAGAACAACAAAAGGCTGGAAAAATGGGGACCATAGGTAGATATGGACCTAATAAGTCGTCTCTGATGTCCCTCAAATTTTGGGATCTTGCGGACATTAGCCAGGGCCTTGCAAAATTGCAGCACAGGATGCAACAGACGATGCGAAGGGAGGATACGAAGGTCGAAAATCGCTGCGTTGGTACCGGGTAGTCCCATAGGCGACTCCCTCGCTCGCACTAAAATTCTCATAGGGGGTGTTCTGTGTTAACTGAGTGGAGCAGAATGAGCATCATTGGTTTTGATATGTGGTAGAAACATTGAAGCAAGAGACAGATGAAGCGTTGTAGGAGACAAGGAAGGAGTACCAGGACAATGACTGTCACTCACAGGGAGGCAAACCATGAAGCCAAGGTAGAGCATCTAGCTACGCTGATGAGTGACTCGGGATGAGTCACCATGATTATGTTAGGGGATTGTTGGGTAGCGGAGGTCCCGCGTAAGGGTTTTGGGGCAGAAATCCCAAGAAGTAAGATTTAGATATTGTAAAAATTCTGCAATATGTGGAGCGCGATGTATAATAGATCAATTCAAAGGGTAGTCTACCCAAAAATAATAAAATGTAATGTAAATAGAGTCGTCCCACATAGGGATTGTAGGCTAAGAAAGGGTATAAATAGAGCACGACTCTATGAGGGAAAGGTAGTTCTTTTGGGGAATAAGATGTAATGGGTTCTTAAAGAAGATAGTCTGAAAGCATCTGTAAGTCCAAGTCAAGGGTTAGGTAGTAGGTAGAGGCTCTACAGCTATGTGCACAGAGGGCTGGAAAGTCCATAACTATGTGCACAGACCCTTGCAGCTGAGTGCACAGGGCAGATCTAGATGTATTGGTGAGGAATAATAATAAAGATAAGTTTTCTTCTGTAATTCTATATTATCGTGCATCTGTCTTTATGGTTTACCTTTCTATATCTGATTAATGCAAATGTGATGAATGTATGTGAATTTGCGTTCATTTTTTGCGCAAATAAATTATGTTGGTTAAATTTTTTCTTAAAGACCCTGTTGAATAGTTTTGAATCATAACTACTTCCTTCAAGTATAATAGCACATGAACAAGAAAATTATAATCACCCTGGATCAGCAGGAAGGCCAAGCAGCGCAGAGTTATAGACCACTGCATGAACCCTCCAGTACACATATAGACATCCCTAGGGTGCAGAAACCTACTTCCAGCACCCTTCCCTGTTACCACGAGGGAGACCTCAGTCATCGCTCCGCGGGATGTTGTCGAAAGGGCCAGTAGCTGCAGGATTTGTTTGGCTAAATAACTCTTCTGAACCTAGGTCAGGCCCAAACAAGCCAACAATTCCTCTGCACCTATACATGTTCCCATACTAGTAATTGTAGTCATGCTAGTGCCTTAAGCCTAAGATTCATATTCAATCCATTTTTCTTGGTGAATCTAATTAACTGCTACCAACTCACAAGATCTCTTGATGGCTTTATCCTCTTGGAACTTTATTTCCCATATCACAATGATTTTCCTACTCCTAAGAATATAGATCATGTATGTCTTGAAGGTTTATATTTAACCAATAATATACCCCTTCTATATAGTTGAAACTATCTTCGTGCATTTCTCATCTAGAATGTTACAATATATGATACTACCCAAAATCTTGAATTTCCTAATTTCTGGATTCTTCCTTGAATGTAAATATATATGCCACATGCCTCTACCCAAAGATATTTAGGCATGTCCTAGTGATATATTATGGCCCTTGTTGCTCCATCTATGATTTTGTTTGTTCGTTCTAGAACCCCTTTTTGCAGTAGTTTGTATGGAGCTTTCCATTACCTCTTGACTACTTCCTTTGCATAGAAATCCTTGAAGTATTTCTCGATATAATCATCTCCATTATCTGCATTAAGATCCTTAATCTTATTTCCTATTGAATTATCCACAATAGCCTTAAACTCTTGGTAGTTAATGAATACTTTCTCTTGTGTCTTCAATAAGTAATCCAAGTCTTATTAGAGAATTCATCAATAAAGGCCATGAAAAACACATAACCTTTGAGAGATTTTGTGGAAATTGGACCACAAATATTAGAATGTGTCAGGTATAGAACACCCTTAGCTCTATTTTCACTCCTTAGAAATTCTACCTTTCTGAAAACCCCAAGTATGCACCCTCTACACATGTCATCATGTTTGGTACTCACCTCTGGAACACCAATAAAAATCTCTCTAAGAAACTTAAGTACTCCATGATGGATATGACCCATCCTACTACGCCATTACTCTCTCATATCTCTATTGTTATTGTTGCTGATCAAGTCCTTTGGAGCATCCAACTACAACCTATACAGCTTATTGCTTCTCCCCCTAATCTCCTTTACTGAATTCCAATCATGGAATTTTATGTACAACTTATTTCCTCAAAATTATATGTCATACCCATCATCCTAAAGAGTAGAAACTAATATTAGGTTCATTTCCAAACCTACAGTGTGCAACACATTTGCAACATGAATACTCTTTCCCAGCTCCCTCTAAAATGTGACTATCCCTCTTCTAATTAGAGTACACTTGCACTTGTATGCCATTTGAATCTGAAATCCTATCTCCACTTCTTTGTAGCTGTAGAAATACTCTCTAACCCTTTCTATGTAACATGATGCTCCACTATCAATATACTAGACTCCTGTGGTGGTTGAGCTAGATAGGCAAGCTATGAGAGTGAACTCATTTTCTAGTGTCGAAGACAGTTCATGAGTATCCATTGAATATTTTGTTTGTTTCTTATTCTTCTTGTCACCCTTCTTCTTGTTCATATATTGAACGACATAGTGTCCATGTTGACCACGTCCAAAACACTTGATTTTACTCATGTTTGTATATTTCTTCTCTCCCTTGCAGTTAGGCTCTTTTCTTGAACCCTTCTTTTATTTTACTATTTCTGCCATTAAAAAGGCTCAAATTAAGCTCCTCTTGAGTGAAATCACTCCAAAAATGATCATAATTAGGTAGGCTCTATTTTCCATTGATCACCTAGACAAATGGGTCCCACTACTTTGAGAACCCATTTATCACAACTCTCATGAGCTCATAGTCATTTATCTTATCTCCAAGAACTACTAACTCATCCTTTACAAGTATAATACTAGTGTGGTACTGACTAAGACTTCTCCCTTGTTCATTATGGTTTTTATTAGCTTCTCTCTCACAATCAACTTCGTGTTTATCCTTACATTCTCAAACAAATTCATGATGATATCGCACATCTTCTTGGCTATATTAAATTCTACGATATGGGGAAAATGTGATCTTTATCCCTATCTTCGATAATATGACTATCCTTAGCATCCTCCTTGCGGTAGGTCATTAATTTTGTCAAATATTTCATTATGGAACCAACTATTGTAGCATATTTCTTCAGTCCATGCTCCTCTAATAATAATAAAATTCTATATTTGGAGATACTAGAGTTTGATGCACCATCAAGTCTGTCATGATCCCTCAAACTAATTGAAGCCATTTCTAAAACCCTCTAATAGTAAACCCCAATAAAAATGAAGATATATGTCTGTGTAAAAATATTTTATTTCTCCTTCAAAATGTTTGTACTCAAATCTCAAATAACATTTGTGCTTCACTCCTATATTACCATGCCAAATTTATAGCTACCCAGAAGGTGTTAATACCCTATTTAATTATTTCATATTACTTATTCATGACAAATTAATTCTTTCGCGGGATGTAAGGAATAATAAAATAAAAAACACCAATCATAAAATAAAAATATACGAAATATACAAGAAACCAATAATACATTTTACACCAATAGTTTTGGACAAAACATCCCTAGAAAAAACCCCAATGTGGGGAAAACCAATTTTCATATATGAAGGCTTTTATTAATATCTTTAGAATAAAAAAAAAAAATTTCTTGAGAAATTACAACTTCTTGACTAACTGCAAAATCTCTAACACTATTTTTATCTCCACCCATGAACAAATTTAATTGCAAAACTTCACTATCTCCCTCCGTAGATTAAGTTGGTCGTTTCCTATAATTCACACTCCTTTCTAGAAATCATGCCATCTAATTGGGAACTCACACTATGCTTCTTAGCAATTCTAACTACCTCTAGGTAATCGATTTAACAAGTTATACTACCTCAGCAAACTTTCACATGCCACTTGCACTACCTCTAACAATTCACATTTGCAAGTACCAACTCAATCTAGACCTATGGAAACTCACTCTAGTAAAATGGAAAACTTGCACTTCCAAACTGAACCTCCTTCTAAAGAAATAATTAAGCCCTGGAAAATTACCTCTAGAACTTAGAAATTGGCAAGCTATATGATGGAGAATAACCCCAGAAATATATCTCCTCGTTCATTGTTTTCAAAACCCTCTAGTGTCTTATGCAAATCACCCACTCGAATTGATATCTATGATTTCATATATCTCCAATGTTTCCCGTTGATTAACTTTAGAGTCTCTCATTCACAAATGAATATCCATGATCAGAAGTTCAGTTGATCCAATCTATGGCTAATATCAACTTAACAACTTTCTACAAGCTTCTAGAGAAAAAATATCTTATCCCAACTAATGCCAATTAATTATTCACTTTCCTTAAGTTAGATTTAGGAAATAATAATAAAAATCAGTAATTGACGTAATTAAGATATTTTCTCTAGCTGAAACTTAGGAAAAAATTACTTGGGCTTGGAGATAATTGATTCCTCCATGATCTTAGCCTTAGTGGCAACTCTCAAAACTAGAACACCTTCCCAAGCTACAAAATCTGACATGTTTGTTTGTTTAAAGTTACATGTATTTGGTGGGCTTAATAATCTACTTCCATGGACTATGAAGCAACAATTGAGCTAATAGTAATATTGTAGTATAAAATATGAAGCAACAATTTAGTTAACATTAATACAATATAATCCCAGTCTTAGTAGTAGATCTTATACTTTGTTTTGATATGCGTGTCTTGTGATTGATGTACGTTAGAAATTCGTGTCTTCAAATGTGATTGTGTTAGGGTTGGTAATATTTTTTGAATCGAGACAAATTTTATAAAAATTTAGTGGCGCATCACGAAGTCTTCCATTATTTATTGTGACTATCCTATATTTCACTTTTGGTTAACTATGCCTGGCATGAGTGAAAGGTATGTGTGGCTTCAAGAAATAAAATCCTTTCATCTCTTTCAATTTTATTTTTTATGTTTATGTTTTTGGTCGTGGACATGACCATCAAGTAGGTGACACTGACCTAATGGCCTTCAAGTAACCCTAGCAAGGGTAGCAAAATGGTCTAAGATAAATCCCTATGCTTTGTGTTGTATTTACGTATATAAATATAGCAACCATATGGTGTTCAACTAATATGATGACACCAATTATTGAATTATTTTAGACAAATGAAAAATAAATAGAATTGAAATGCACAAATGATAGTAACTTGAAACTAATATTTGAAATTATTAACTTTTTTTCATAATTACATTATTATTGTAGGTCTTATGCTTTGTCCTTATTTGTCTATCTTATAATTGTATGTTAAAAAGTAATTCGTTCTTAGGTAGCTATTTTAGACATGGTAATAATTTTTGAAATGTTTTAATCCTCTGTCCCCCTTTTAGTATTAAAATTACTAGGTATCGAGGCTACTAATTGATAACTAATATGCTAGAATCTAAATCTCAATTATCACTTTTATTTACCACTTTATAAGTGTTTTAACTCCATAATTTACCAGGTGAATTTCATGCTCATTTATCTCCATGTAACGTAAAAGTTAATTGTATGACTATAGTAATCATTAAAACCAAGTCTATATATCTAGGATACCTTTTCCAATATGATTATTATAGATTCAATATTTTATTTTGGCATAACCTTGTGCAGAGCAGTGGAACTTACCCTTTTACGTCTTCACTTTATCACGTCTTTGTTCCACATAGATTTGAATTATGCAAGTCTTTGTTCTATACAGACTTTAACTGTGCACAAAGTTTAGCTAGAGTAATAAGGTGTAATGTTGTATGCTAGAGACTCATGCATTCTTAGATAATTGTGTTAGATTTGGTAAGATTTTTCGAAGCGGGAGATCTAGGCAATGATTATGAGGAACACAATTCATAACAATATTACCTTGTGACATCAAATTTTCCATTATGTATAGGGTTTATCGAAGCTGAAGACCTAGGCCATGATTTTGAGGAAAACAATTCATAAAAATACTAGCCCGTGACCTCAGATTTTCCATTATGTATCATAATACTTTCACTTATCTCGTTTCTCGTTAATCATGACCCATTGTCTTATTGCAAAAGAGTAAGTGCTTACATGCCTTTGTGCACTAGGACATTAATATTTCTATTAAATGACATAGAATATATGGCTCACAACTCTTGTTATTCCGTGGCTTTCAACAATTTTAAATAATGTACTATGAGTTCTTGGAGGGGAATTAGTTCCACAATGATGTAGTCTCAATGTCCATGTTGGCACCAGGTGGCACCCTTGAGCACTGCCATGTGTCAATTGATAGTTATTGATGTATATGAACCACATTTAGTAATATAGTCATGACACTAATTTAAATAAAGGAAAAAATGGATTAATGTAAAGTTTTGCACTAAAAAATGTAAGGATGAAGATTAGGCATGCAAAAATTATGAATTATTTTGTTATTGCAAAGAAGATAATAATTTATTTGTTGTTGTTAAACTATTTGTGATTACTTTAATATTTTTTAATTGTAGCCAAGTGTCTCTACTTTGGGCTATATATTTGTCTTCCATGTATCAAAGTAGCGTTATTTATCTCCATGTAATTCAATGAAGGAATTCTACAACAAGAGAAATAAGTAAACCTAAGTCTAGATATCTGGGTTGCTTTTGCAAATCAATTATATATGCAATATTTTCTTTTGGGCTCACCTTGTCTAGATCAGTGGAGCTTACCATTTTATCTCTGCACTTACACACAAACTTTAGTTCTACACGTGTTTGTTTCATACATATTTTACTTCTGCACATGCCCTTGTTCTTAACTCTCCAATTTACTAGGTGAAGGTCATCTTCATTTCTCCCCACATAATGAAAAAATGAATTCTATGACTAGAGAAATCATTACACCCAAGTCTATATATCTAGGACATGTTTTCCAATATGATTATTTATTCAATATTTCATTTTGATCTCACCTTGCACAAAGAAGAGGAACTTCCTCTTTTATGTTCGCTCTTCTACACATACTTTAGTTTTGTACATGTCCTTGTTTCACATAGATTTCATTTCCACACATCTTTCTTTGGTACATATTTTAATTGCACACAAAGTTTATCTAGAGTGATAAATTCTAATCTTGTATACTAGAGATTCAAGAATTCTTATATAATTGTGTTAGAATTGGTAAGATGTTTTGAAGTGGGATACACACTTCATAATTTTTTTTGTAGAACAACGTCAAATTTTTCATTGTGTATAATAACACTTTTATATCTATTACTTCCCATTAACCGCGATAGATTGTGTTACTGTAAAGGCGTAAGTTCTCACATGCATTCACATGGTGGGACATGAATCTCTTTTTTTAATGATACATATCCACAGCTTGCGATGCTCTTTAGTCTATAACCCTCAAGAATTTTAAGGAATGTGGTATGAGTTCCTAGTGGGGAATGATTCCTATAATGATGTGGTCTCAAAATCCACATTTGCATGAGGTGGCACCCTAGGGAACTTCCATGTATCAATTGACACTGATTGATGTAAATAAAAAACATTCAGTAATATATTCATGATAATAATGTTAAGAAATAAAAGAATGGATGAATATAAAGAGTTAATTCTTCCATAAAAAATGCAACGATGAAGATTAGGCATGCAAAATTGCGAATTGTTTTGATATTGCAAAGAAGATAATCATTTATTGGTTTGTAATTTATGCATGGTGACTTTATTATTTTTCAATTACATCCAAATGTGGCTACTTTTCACTCTATAGTTGTCCTCCATGTATCAAATTAGCTTTATTTCTCTCCGCGTAACATAGAAAATGAATGCTATGACTAGATAATTCATCAAACCTAAATCTAGATATCTAGTTTGTTTTTTCATTACAATTATATATTTTATATTTCCTTTTTGCCTCGCCTTATGCAGAACATTGAATCTTACCATTTTATCTTCACACTTGCACGTAGACTTTAGTTTTAGATGTGTTTGTTTCACACAAATTTTAGTTTCTCATGTGTATGTTCCTTACAGAGTTTAGCTACACATATAGTCTAGCTAGAATGATAACTGTAATCTTACTAGATATAAAATTGGTGGAAGCATGTGTGGAGGTATTTGCACCAAGTGGAGTGAAAAAGGCCAAAAATGTAGAATAGGTCTTCATTATTGGGTTGCCATCAAGTTGTAAATATACCAAAAAAAAAAGCAAAAATAAAATGTTTGTGCATGATTATTTAAATGCAAAATGGCAGTAACATAAAACTATTAATTGAAATTAATAACCCTTTTGTATCATTGCATTACTTTATTGAGTTTAAAGAATATAAATAATTATCTAGTGTATGTTATTAATTTGTTCATAACATCTTTATATTTTCTTATTTATAGCCAAGTGTAGCTTTCGGCTTTATATTGGTCTTCCACGCATGGAAGTAGCTGCTTTTCTCTCTAGGTAATGCAAAAACGAATTCTACAACTAGAAAAATAATTACGCACAAGTTTAAATATACAGGGGACTTTCCCAAGGAAATTATAAAATAAGCATTTTGTTTTGGGGCCACCTTATGCGTAGCAATGGAACCTACACTTTTATCAACATTCTTCCGTGCAAATCTTAGGTGTGAACAAAGTTTACCTAGATTGATTAAGTCTAAGACTAAGTCCAAAACAAATTTAACTTTTCTTCTTCACATGGCTAAGGAAAATTATTTAGCTGCAAATTGATAGTAGCTTGAAACTATTGTATGCAATTATTAACTTGTTTCCCATTATTTTATTTCTATTATATTTTTCTAGCTTTTATGTGTTATATTATTGGTTTGTTTAGATGTAGTTCTTGTGTTTCAAGTTACATGTTGCAAACAATTGTAAAAATCATTAGTCGTTTAACATCATACCAAGAGCTTCAGAACTTGTTATGAAGTAGAGTATTAGAAACATTGAAAAAAAATAGAGAGATTAAAGTCTATGAGATCATGAGAAAAATAGAAAAATACTAAGTCGTCAAACCAGGAAGTACATCCTATTTTTATGCCTTCTGTTCTTTGTTTTTTTTTTTCCAAACCATTTATTTTCAATATGTTTCAAGTACAATCATATTTTCCTAGTTTTTTGGTGATTTTTTTCTCTCTATTTTCAAGTATAGTCATATTTTCTCTCTTATTTTGTATGTTTTAAGCTACATGCGTTTGGTTGGCTTAACAATATGCATTTCTTTATTTGTGGGTTTTGAGTTACATTAATTTGATTGGATTAAAAATCAAGTTGCATGAATTATGAAAAAATATTTAGTGACTTATGTCATAGATATAATAGAATTCATATAAATGAAAAAATAAATAAATTTGAAATGCATAAAATTACTTACATGAAAATATGTTGTTAGCAGTGGAAGCGAAACTGGGGAAAAGTAGAATAGTTCTTGACATCAAATGTGTTTTCATGATTTTTTGAATATCTATAAATCATATAGAAGAATTATAGATTTCATGGAATTTAATATGGCTCCTGAGATGACTGGAAAAAAATGTTCAAATGCAAAATCACAGTAACTTGAAACTATTGTCTAAAACTATTACCTTTTTTTCCATAATTGCATTATTTTATTACTTATAAAAAATATAAGTAATCATTTGTGAGATGTTGTTATTTACTTACTACACTTTATTATTTATAATTTACAACAAAGTGTAGCTACTTTGGGGTTTATATTTGTCTTCCATTCATCAAAGTAGCTTCATTTCACTCCACTTAATGCAAGACAAAATTTTATGGCTAGATACATCATTGTACTCCAGTATAATTATATGGTATGATTCCCAACATGGTTATACAATTAATATTCCTTTTTGGGCGCAATTTTTGTGGAGCAGTGAAACTTAACCTTATATTTGTGTACTCCCACATTTACCTTTGCTCCACACAGACTTTAGCTAGAGCCATAAGTCTTCTTGGTTCATAAATCTTGATAGTTATAAAACTAGTGAAAGGAATGTGTGGATGTATCAAATATGCAAAGATAAATTTTATTGACCACTGTAAATTCTTTCTAGTTGACTGCTCTTAGAAATCTCCGTAGTCATTAATGTTACTAGTTAATAAATATATGTAGCCATGCATCAGTCAAAGACACAACAAAGTATTTCATAGGTCATAATCAAAATATTGAAAAACAAATATAGTTATTTGTGTATCTAAAAATGGTTAGGAAGAACATATTTATGCTAGGTAAACATTGCTTCTCTCCAACTGATCTCCCATGAACTGGATTCACACTTTGAGTCAAGTGGTCAAGCTAAGTGGTTTATTAAATATCACTAATGAAAACCACCAAAAATAACTTGTAATCAAAACAAAATGGAATACAAAGAATCACCAAAGGCTATGTAATGTATCATTTAGTTTCAAGAGGTTGAATACACTATGTGGATGCTTTGTTAGCTGGGTTTTTTGAAGTAACCACTGTAGGAGACGACAACCCATTCTTTAGGTGTTTTTCTAACAAAGACTTACAAAACAAAGAGAATCTGAAGCCACAACCAACATTTTGTTTCATTTTCTCTATGTATAGAGAACCACATAACTCAAATGAAAAAAATGATAAACTAACCGAAGTAGTTAGTGGGAAGGGGATTTGTCCAAGCCCTACATTTGAGACTAAGCAGTGAAAGGCACATGGGCCTCATGAAGGACTACAAATTGACTAACCCTCACATTATATTTTCTAATAATCTAATTTGAAGCAATTTAAGGTAACAATTATCATATTTTTTATTTTTTTTAACCGAAATGGATATTTTTATTTATGGGTGGCCAAAGCCATATCAAGTTTTACATTTCACTATTTCTAACAGAACAATTTTCTCCTTTTACAAGATCGCCTTGCCCTTTTAAGGAATAGTTGCCATATTCGGTTCTCCTGCATTTATGCTGATCATGTTCTTTTCTAGATTACATCCAATATTTGCTAGGCTGTCTGCTTCTTTGAACTGAAGAGAAGTCCTTCATGAGTCTGTTCACTCTTAATATCTGTTTGTTCAGTACTGGATCCTTGAGCCCTTTCTTATTTAATAGAGATTTTATCAGCAATTCTAAGTCTCCAAATACTAAGATTTCCCTTGGGTTTCCTTTTCTGGCCAGTTGGCAAGCTTTTAAAAGACTGAGGACTTCTGCCTGATTGTTGGTTTTAAGCCCCAGTCCCCAGCTGAATTCCTCTTTTCTTCCGTTCGGGAGGTAAATGACCCCCCCAGCTCCTGACCTGCCTGGATTGCCTTTCGAGGCTCTGTCAATCAATTATCATATTTTTCACTTGTTTTAATATTTTTTATATTTATTAAATTTGAATATAAGATAAGTTTAAGATGTATAAAAACTAAGAAAAATGTCTAGAAAGTGAAGTGGGGAAAATTAAATTTTCAATTTTCAATTCATCTGTAAGCATGCACATATGTGAAATATTATTTCATGATGAGAATCCCCTCACTAGAAATTTTGAGCCAATCTTGTTCAAAAAATAAAATGGAGATATATATGGATTTAAAGGCAATTCTGATGCTTTGTGGCATGCATTAATCAAACAAAAATGTACACAAATAGAAGCCAATATGCTATCAGAAGGAAACCAATGAATGCCAAATTTCGAGGGTGGCTAGGGTGAATCCACATTTCAATGCATTTTTCATTTAGAATAACATGAATATGATGTCGGTTATTTTCATTACATTATGGCCAAAAATTTCTCAAACACAGTTTTACAAGGTGATCATTTTGTGTTAAAATGTATATACGAGTATGTCAAAGTTAAGATACAAATTAACAAAACCTGAATATGTTATTCCAAGAATTATATTTTTCTTTCAGAACTCCCATATGAAGAAGGAGATATAGAAGGTGGTATTTTTGTCTTTTCACATTTGTCTTATGTTTCATGGTTAGACATTTGTGTGTGGTGTCTAGAAAGAGTAGATATTTTGACTCAATACAACTTGGACAGGTCCAACATAGTCACGTTTAATGTTATTCAATAACCAAAAAATATGGAACAATGTTATTTTTAACCATTGGAACATAGATGCAATATATCTATGAATAGTACATCAATGATTTCAAAATGTAGAAATTGTATGGAACATAAAAATAATCCCCTTAGAATAATAAAAAACTTTCTTAGAAAGAAGACTGAGGCAAACAATAAAAACATTAATAGAAAATCAAAAGTAGTTACAGTTCATGATAGGAAGGGAAAGTATAAATCAAAGAATGTTGTCACACTTTCTAAATGAATGTTTGAAACAAAATTGTTGACATGCCGATCTCTGATTTCTCATGTTGTTGTTGAATTTTCATTGGAAAGGAGGTTATAACAAATAAAAAATTATTTAAAAAAAAAAAAAACACGTTGAAACTAGGGACATGGAACTAGAAGATGAATGCACTTGCAAGTATTGTCAAAAATCCTTGGATCATGGTGAGATTCCCATATTTTCATTCCCTCAAAATATTAGATAAAATAAACATATTTGCATCATATGTAAACCGGCTTATTTAGAAGAATGACTAGTATCAATGTGCTTAACATTCATATGAATTCGAGAACTAAGAGAAAAATATAAAGGTCAACAATGGACCTAAATGGAGGTATAATCAATGTTTCCACTAAAACATATTGGATTCCACATACTCTTCCTTGTGACATAAAACAAATTGATAAAAAATTTGTGGAGATAAAGAGAAGATTGCTACAAAAGTGCTTATTCTTATGGTCACTTTCAACTGCATATGGTCATGAAAGTAATGTATCACTTATGAAAAACCATGCTTATGGAAAGGGTTTTCATAAATGACAATTGGAAGGAAACTTTTATGGAGGCAACAAATACACTAGCAGTTAAGACACATATTTAAATAGACATTGGTATCAATGACAATGACAAAGATCCAAACATAAAAATGTGGTTGCATGAGTTAACAAAATCACATAGTATTTATGATCTTCAAAGCTATCGGTTAAACATTTCCCCTGGTGAGGGCTATCTGCCATTTAGGATTTTCCATGACATATATTCTTAGGAAATGAGCTTCCTTACACTTTTATATGGATAAAACATGCAGATGATATTACAAGAAAATTTATATATAAAAAATTTTCACAATAGGAAATATTGCACAAGCACCATGACTTTGCATACTGTATCACAATTCGTTTTACAGTGAAGTATACATTATTCTTAGACAAGTTCTCGATTTTTATTGGGTAAGAATACATCAATTAAAACTAAATCGAAGACAAGTATTAGAAAAACTTATTAAGTCAAAGACAAATCTAGATTGTATTCTTAAATGAGAAGTTGGTTACATGGATATATGAACAATCTGCACATCCCCAGATTACTTTCTTAGTTTACGTAGGAATTCTTATGCAATGATACAATAGTTAGGTCAACCATATTTGTTTTCCTTCATTTGTGTGGATCATCATTGGAAACCACTACTTAATGTGATACAAGTTATCAAGGAAAAAGGAAACCGTTCTACTAATAATAAGATAATAGAAAACATGGCTGAAACCTTGATATCCCAACATTTCATACACCTCTTGTACAAATTATAATAGGATAGTAGCATGTCATAAATAAGTTCAAACATCAATAAAATCATTTATTTGTGCAACAACTTCCTAAGATATGAATATGGAAAAAAATAAACTGGAGTCTTATCCATCACACAAATTTATGACTTATTGCACAACGCCATTCATATGTTCTTCAATAAAATCGCAGGATCACATGGATTCTAGTGAAATGCTCACATGACATATGTTTTTGCACTTAAAGCTACTGAGTTACTGGATTTGACAATGTTTTTTTCTGTCATGTGAAGATTGCCACATTATGGTCGAGGAAACATTGACCCTAGCTCAGTGTTTTCCACTACAAGGACCTGTTAGTGATCATGGATTTTTTTCTAAAAATATTGTCCACCTAGGCCTATAAAAAGAGGATCCAATCCATGGAAAAGAGGATACATTTAGAGAAAATTTGTGTTGCCATTTTTACACATAAGGAAATAGGATTGACAAAGAAAGAGAGAGAGACAAGGCCCATCCCTCAGGAGAGATTGTGTTTCTCCCCTAGTATCCTTTTACACAATGATGTGAACTTACAGTAGATTCTATGAGCACTATAATTATTTCTTGTCCTTCCATTGGGTTGCATTTGTATGATGACATCTTTTTCTATTTACTTCATATGAGTAATTGCGCATCTTTATTATCTTATGATTCATGGATATAACCTTGTTTTTATACTAATCGACATATTGCATATTACCATCTAACAAATCATTATTTAATCATTTTTGTACATGATTGAGGGAAATAACCACCAACAAAACTTATTAAGAAATGATCCAGTAACATGTGTACATTTTTATAATAATAGGAAAGGTTTCCTATGACAACTAGTTTCCCATGATAAGAAGTATCTTGGTGTAATATCCCTAGGTGATTTTCCATGTAAATGGAGGGATACTATAAAGGAAAGAATAATACCAAGGTCATGGGACACGTATTCCAAGATGAAATAGGGAAAAACATTAAAGTGGTTATTAATTATGGTTAATTAATGGCTACAGAAATCATCATTGGCATTGGCAAAAGGGAAATAAGTAGCAATTAATTTAAGAAATAAATGAAAATAGGAGAAAAGGAAGATGAAGAGACAAGAATATGAATGCAAGGGAAAATAAAGAGAAAATGAAGGAAAATGAAAGAAAAGAGGAAAATAAAAGGAAGAGACAATAAAAATCAATGATAAAAAGGCATTTGAGAAATAGATAACAACTTTTGATCGACTTTTGATCAGTTTCAACTTTAGTTTTGCTGAGGAGGAAATCAAAATCCAAGGGGAGAGGGAGAGAACCTACACACAGGGAAGCAAGAAAGTAAGCAAGGAAAGGAAAATCAAAGGAAAGAAATGGAACACAAGGAGAAGGTCTAGAGAGAAACTACAATGAGAAGATTTTGCAAGTAACAGGCTACATGTGTGATTTCTTTGCTGGGATTTGAATGCATGGTGCATGCATTTTTTTTACATGATTACTTTATTGTCATAGGCATGGTATTTTCGTAGACTAACAATGGTTACAAAATGTCCTTTCCATTTCATGGATAGTTATCATGTGATGGGATTCATTCTTGTTTGAGCTTTGGATTGCTAGAAGATTTTGGATTTGGTTGAAGTGGTCTTAGGAAAATACCAAGGGTTGGGGTTTGATATGGTTTTCTATATGAATCCCTTAATAGTTGGGTGGATAGAGGAAAATTCTTGTGGGTATGGTGAAAAAATTCTAAGGAATCCAAGCTTTTTTTTTTGGTGATTCCTACACTTGTTTAGGTGAAATCAATATGGTGGAGGGTTGAGGTGGTTTAGCCTTTGGATTCCCTAGTTGGTTTTTTTTGGTTTATCCAATGAGATCAAACATTCATGCTTGGAATATGGCACAAGGGTGATTGGTTTAAAGAGAGGTTTGGTTTAGCCCAATGTATGGTCGAGTGGTACATGGAAGTCTATGACTTGGTTGGATTTATGCATATTTTATTATGTGTTATTTATTATTGAGATCAATGAGCATGTTGATTGGATATTGTGTTGATTTCACGACTAGTTTGTCATGGCTTCATTATGGTTAAATCTTGGTTATAGGCATGGCTAAATGATATCATCTTTTTATGCATCTTTTTCATGATTCGATAAGTTAGTGAAAGGTTATATGAATATATGAGTTAACAAGTGTTTTATTCATCTACCTTGAGAGGGAAGAGAACCTTCTTAATGATTCTCTGGTGAAACTATGAGAGATTGACTAGATATGCATTCATGACATGTAGCTACTATGTTTATTATGTTCTTTTCTAAATGTATATCATGTGCTTGGCATGTTTTTGAAGAACTAAGCCCAAGTATAGGTTAAGCATACTTTTAATTATCTTAGAATTGATTCTAGAACTTTTGGGTAGTGGACTAGCCCTGAAATTCAAGCACTAAATCTGTGACATCAGGCACATAACTAGGTATTTTTAGTTGTAGCCACTTGGAGGATTTCTTGTGTGTGAGTAAGGAGACTTCTGGCCCCATGGAGGGCTTGTAATGCATACTACTAGGTTGCAAGGTTAGGCAAAAATAGATTTCGAACTCAAAGAAAGATCACCAGTGGGTGTTTTTTGACATCTGGGTGATCAGGTGTCCCTGAGAGGTTGTAGTGAATTTTTAATATAGTAGGCCCTAGTTTATAACTGGAAATTGGTTTTCAGGTCATGCATAGTAACTCTCATCTCATGTTTACCATGGAAAGCTTGTAAAAGCGGGTAAATGTGGGGAGGGTTGTTACACGGTGAATTTCAAGAATGCTCTTTTGTAAATGAATTTGAAGATAGAGGAAGCTAACATGACTATGCATTTCTATAGACAAAGGATGGATGGGTCTATGCTAGAAATATAAATGTTGAGATAGAGCACTTTGTAGATAGATATTTGTCTTTTGATTCATGGATTCTTATAAATAATCTTAAAAGAATTCAACATCATCATCATACAAAGTCCCATAGGAAAAAAATGTTCATTGTAGGTTCAATTTTTCCATTCATCAATAAGGAAAACAACTATACTTAAACCAACTGAGTTCACAAATGAAAAAATGAAAAAAAGTGCCAAAAATATGTCGAAACACTAGAACATGCCACATACAATGAAACATATCTGTTTGACAACTTTTTGAGATATGTGGGTTTGTCCAAGAATGAATACATTGATGTAATAAAATGTAGTTTGAAAAAAACAACAATTTTACTAGAATGAAGACCAACTGATATATGGAAAAATAGTGTTTTTCATCATATTAAAAAATGTGTAATGTAAAAAAATATGCTCAATTTATGCCTGATTCGATAGAAGATTATATATTACAGTGCAATGGAACACATAAAATTATTGTAGAAATATAAAAATAGA